>JBBPJW010000204.1:0-43363 GCA_038088935.1 Pulveroboletus aff. viridisquamosus
TGATATATTTTTGTACTAGTCCTGGTGCCCTGAATTTTGGAAGGGGGCAGAGAGGCTTGAAGAGTTGGAGTAAGTTGTAGAGACTTGGATTCAGAGGTATAAGGGCATAGAGTCTGCTCATGAGGTAAAAGAAGGATACAGAAACATAGAAGAAAGCACTGGGTTATGTTAATATTCAAACTGAGGTACAAAATATAAAGCTATAGTACTTATACCTTGAAGGAGTGGATTATCTAAAGAAAGAAAGGAGATAAGACAAAAATTGTCTCAGAAGTGAAGTCAGATGCCAATGTAATCTGGACATGAATGGAGATGTCAGGGATGACACTGATAATGTTATGTCAAGATGAAATTGAAGAATAATAGAAACAGATAAGGAGAAAAAAAACAGGAACAGGGGTAAAATTAGAATAGCTATAAAGTTGTATCAGAATGGCTTGGAACTAAGTATGTGAAGTTGTAATTGTTATTAGATAGAAAAAGATGGAGGCAAGAGAAAGCTAAATAACATGTAGCTGATAAACCAAAATCAACTGGAGTTGCACTGGAAGTGAAACAGAGTCAACTTTATGGCATGAAATATGACAGTCACATAATAACTTTATATCTTGTGCAAAAATATTGTTGTCCATGCACTGAATGAACTAGTGGCAACTGAAATTCTTCAACATAAACTGTATGCATATTGCAGATCTTCTTAATCCTGTTGCAGAAACTCAAAACATGTTTAATGCAATGAATAAAGATATTTACTGGGCAGTTATGGATTCCAAGGCTTTACAGGAGACAAATGGGCAGGATGATGATAGTGGGGCACCAGTTAAGCCAGGTCCATTGCAAAAGGAGGCACTTCAAGCAGCACTTGTACTGCACAGCTTTGTTAGCAATGTTAACAATCCATTTGCTTATTAGCTTGAAGAGACATTAGGATTATTTGAATGAAAGACATGGGTTGCTGAGATGCAGAATATGGTGGCTGGTAAAATTACAGACTATTTCTCTTGTGGCTAAACTTATGTCCTACATGTATGCTAGCAAATTTCTGGTCAGTTTAAAGCCATGCAGTTTATAATATCACTTGATCATTATCTGCTGGATAACCTATACCCTCTAATAACACATACCTTGAAGCATATCCTGAAAGATATGCATTATGTGAGAGTCAACTGTAGTGACTTTTAAAACCATTGCAATATCTAACCTTAATATGGTGCATAAAGCATATTACCAATATCTGTGGGAATATCACTTAGCTTTAGTGACATAAAAGGACATATACACTTCTAGCTACAAATTCATTCCTGTATCATGTAATTTGGTCCAGTGGCTGTGAAATACATCCATTTCAAATTAATAATATTATTGCAATAGTTTTGTTTTTTTTTAAATCAAAAAAATATATTTGTTATGGATCTAGATCAACAGCAAGAGAAAACCACCTTGGGGGGTACCCAAAACTGGGAGGGACAAAAGAATGGTAGCCTAGAAGAGGCACTAGGAAATAAGATAAACAAGTAAACAAGTACTCTAGACTAGAAAACCAGTCTATGTCCTTGCCCCTTTTGTTATGGGTGACTACCCATATTCTTGATACTCAAGCACCTTGGTGAGTGCCTTCCTTGCTACTGCTAGGGCTTTTAGACTAGTGGCCCCGAACTAGGCAGAAGAGAAAGTCAAAGCCAAACAACCCTAGAGAGCTCAGGGGGATCTCCAAAGGGGACAGCCAGGAGATTGTAGAGATCCCTTGTATAATCTCCTAAGAGACAAGAGAGTAAGACTGAGGAGACCTCAGCTTACCACTCCCTGCCTTTATACTATTGGAGTCTGTGCATGGACCAGGTACAGGGAGCCAACCCTAAGTCTAGCTATCTATGTTAACCAATAGCCTTAGTAGCTCTGCCTCTGCTATAGATACCATAGCATGCATGGATTGTGTATGATGGGTGAGGCAAGGGCCTCATGGATAAGAGATGGAGGAGAGATATGCCACACCATGAGGATGTGGGAGAATGGAAGAATACTGCCTCAATCTATGAGAATGGCATGGCCGTCTTAAGGCCAAGGAGATCCCATCTGGATCTCTGCCACAGATCAGATCCTAATCTCTGTTAGAGATATCATCAGATGATCTAAGATCTCATCTGAGATCCAGCCACAGTCACATGACCTTGCAAGTGCTGGGGAATACTCGTATAAGAACTACTGACCTTAGCCTAGGGCTTAACCTTGTAAGGCAGCTCCTTCACACGATCATGTGCATCTGGTCACATGACCTGCATCACATGCTACTGGAGAACTCTCATGATCACGTGTGACTGCATGTTAGGCTGGAGCTATAATACCTTTACATATTGCTGCAAAGTGTGCATGGACCAGGTCATGAGAAATACATGAGGTAGCTGATATATAGAGAATAATACAAAATAAGAAAATAGGGCAAAGGGAAACTAAATAGGAACTAATGGCAAATAGAAAGTAATTAGTAAAAGAAAGCAAGGCAAAAGTAAGATATGACATTAAAGGGCTAGACCATGACATTAGAGAAAGTTTAGACTATAATGAGGTAAAATGCTATACTACATGAGATATAAAGGCTAGACCAGGCTAGATCTAATCTCATGGGATGATAAGATATAAGATAAGATAAGATAGGATTAAAGAAAGCATTCAAAGGTAGTAAATAGTAAAGAGAACTTAGCTTAGGGTAAAAATGAAAAATAACCCCTAGCTAAGCAGTGCCAGTGTATAACAGGTGTCTTCTGTTACACTTAAAAACCTTGAGCTACTACATCTTTGTTCTTGATGTGCACTCTGCTGCTGCTACTGGTAAAGAATAACTACTGCTAAAGCCTAACTTTTGAGCTAGAGGCTAGAAGAACTAGGCAAGAAGAGTATAGTTAAGGAACTTGTGAAAACCTTAGAGATTCAAGTACACAAGACCAGAGAAATCCAGCTTAGACTTGCCCCTTTTATATTATTACAGCAGATACACAGACCAGAGGAGTGTGCCCTGCCCTATAGTAGTGTATAGTAAGCTATTCAATGGCTAAAATCTAGAAATACATGAAAAGTACAGGTAATATGAGATCATAGGCTAGACCAGCCTAGTCCAGTAAAATATAAAGTGGTAAAAGGAGAAAAAGTGAAGTAGTGACAAGATGAAGAAATAATAGGGTCATGTGATGTGACTATGTAAAGAATCCAAGGAAAGTGAAATGAAATGAAAAATAGAATGAAATAAAAATATGCATTATAATATTTTCTTCCATTCTACTTCAATTCTTTACTACAACTTATAAATTTTAGTAAAGGATATTCATACTCTGCAAGCCTTCTTTAAGGTAACTTCAAAGATGTTCAGTGGAATTTAGATCAGGAAACTGTGCAGGTCAGATCATTATAATGAATTCCTGCTTCTTTAGCCAACTTTTCACCTTCTTGCAGGTGTACCTAGAATTATTGTTTTGCTGAAAAATAATGTCAGAAGGATTGAGACCATGAAACTTAAAGATATTCATGAGCATATCCTTTAAAATCTAAAAATAAAGGTCTTTATCTATTCTACCATCAATATTATCAGCATATTCAACTTCCTTCCAAGTCATGTATCCCCAGATTATCACTTAACCTCCTTTAAACTTGACTATATTTTCAACTAATCTATTACTAAGCCTCTTATCTGGCTTTTTTCACATTCACTTGCATTTATCTAACTCTAGGCAAATAATTTTGATCTCATTAGACCACACTATTTTCTTCCAGTTCTTTACAGTCCAGTCTTTATGAGCATGGGTGAAGTTCAAATAGGCTTTATAATGCTTGACAAAGAGAAGAGAATGTTTAAACTTAACTATAGCCTTTATATTAATCTTTTTCAACTGGCAGCAGATTATATTGGAGAAGAGAGGTTTGTTGATGATATATTGGCAAGGGCTTTGATTACTTGAACAGCATTTTCTACCCTTTTAGTAGAGATAAGGCAAAAAGCATGGTAAACATTTACAAATAAAAGTTTAGATGGATAATTCTCAATGGACTTCTGAAGTTCAGATCTCTCTTTGAAACAAAGCCTGGATATGGTGGAGACATGTACACCAGTGGTAGAGGAGATGGAGTAAGTAGATTGACCTTCATCCAGCATAAAGAGAATAGTATTCTTTTTAACAGAAGTTAGAGATTGCATAATAATGGGGGTTGAGAATCAAGAAGTGTGTGAACTATTTTAAACTCAGACATACTACCTGTATGTGTATATTTGTTTGTACTATGATACTAGGCCAAATATCATTTAATTTTATTGAGATTTCTTTTTTCAATAAAAATAACAAAATTGTTATAATAATATTATTGATTTGAATGAATGTATCTCCACAGCCACTGGACCAAATCACATGATCCAGGGACAGATTTGTAGCTAAGAATGTGTACCTCCTTTTATGTCACTAAAGCTAAGCGATATTCCCACGGGTGTTGGTGGTGCACTTTATGCACTACATTAAAATTAGATATTGCTGAAATAGCATCTTGCCATCCTGTCCTTGTGTTTCAGTGCTGAAGCTGGTGAACACAAACAAGCAGTGGTTTTGTGCTAGTACCAATGAGAACTAGGCAAAAGGAAAATAGAAAAAAGAGTCAAGTACCTTGTATAAAGCCCTAGAGCTTAAATATACAAGACTGGGGACTCCCAGCTTGCACCAGCTCTTTATATATGATACAGAATGGTGCACAGACAATGTACTAACTGTCTGCCCTAAACTATGCTACAGTAAGCCAACCAATGGCAACAAGACAGCAAGTACCTTAGCAATCCCACATGATACATGCCAGGCAATGATGTCATAATCTAGGCCCTTCTAGAATGTGATGTGTGAAAGTGTGAAACGGTGAGGGTTACCATGGTCACATGATGTGACATGTGAAGAGTAAAAGTAAAAGTACAAAGTGGGTAAAAATGAAGAAAAAAGTAAAATAAACTATAACAATTGCAATGGTTTTAAAAGTCACTGCATTATATCCATTATCTTATTACCTCTGGAAAGACTGAAAATGCTATCCAAATGACCAAAATTCTTGCCAACATCATTAATTAGCCTCTCTCTGTTATAACTCTGGATCTCAGAGGCTATATCTAGATGAAGAGCAAAAGAAGGAATACAAAGAAGAAACTCAAGAGGAGGCTCTGGAGAGGAGCAATCAAGGAGGGATTGACAAAGGAGGACTTGAAAAAGACTTGTACCTGTGCAACTATGGGCCTGATTCTAAAAGGGTAGAGATTCAAAGAAGTGCAAACTGCAAAGTATAAAGTGATCAAGTCTGAAGAGACTTGACTACCCATACCTGCCTCTTATATATGGCCCAGAGTGGTGCACAGACAATCTATACTAATCCTACCCTAAAGTACTACTATCTATGGACATCAATGGCAGTAAGGGCACACCATTAAATAAGAGAGGAAAAGGCATGGAGTGGATATAAAGAAATAAGGCAGTGGCTTCATGAATTAAGGGACAGGAATGGAAGAGAAGAGAGGACTCATAATGAAAGATCAGGGTAGAACATGAGAACAGAAATCTTTGCCACAGATGTGATGGAATTATAGATATAGATCCAAGATTTGTCAAATCCATGGAGATACATTAAGATTCTGAAAGAAGATCTAGGGCAGATCCCAGATCCTGTATCACATGACCACTGACCATAAAGGTACTCATAAAATAGTCAACCCCAGGCTAGGGTTACCTGAAAAGGAGTGTGTCTCCCATGATCACATGATGTAAAAGTGGTGATTGTACAAGATATATAATACTCTCTGCCAACATAGTCCATTTTCACTTGAAAAAATCTAATATAAAGAATATAATCAAGTTTAAATGCCCTTTTCTTTTTGCTAGATATTACAAGGCTCACTTGGACTTTGCTTATGCTTATAAATATTGAATCATACAGGACTGGAAAAAGGTAATATGGTCTGATAAGATTAAAATCAATTATCTAGGATCAAATAAACATAAATGGGCATAAAAAATGGCAGATAAGAAGCTTAGTAATTGGCCAGTAGATAAAACCCTTAAGTTTGAAAGAGATTCTCTGATGATGTGAAACTGCATGAGTTAGGAGGAAGTTGGTTTTGCTATAAAGATTGATAATAGAATGAATGGAAATCTTTATCTTCAATTTTTAAAGGATAAATTCCAGCAAACCCTAAAGTATTATGGCTTCAATCCTGCTTTCATTATCTTTCAGCAGAACAATAATTCCATTCCAAGCACACTTGCAAAAAATTCAAGGGCTGGCTAAAGGAGCAGAAATTCAAAACCATGATTTGACCTGTATAATCTTCTATTCTCAATCCTATTGAATATCTTTGGTTTTGGCTCAAGAAAAGGCTTGCAAAGTATGAAAATCCCTTCACTGAAGTTTATATGTTGTAGAAAAGAGTTCAAGTAAAGTGGAACAGGATATTACAGTAACTTCAAAAAGCATTCCAATGATTAATTCAAATGCAAGATATAAAGTACCTTGTAATTACTTGTGGGAATTTTATTTCATTTTGGTAAGAATAAATATAGTATTTACTCCTGACTACAATATGGCCCTTAAATTATGTGATTTAAATCAGTGGCTGTGAAGATATGGTAAAAACAGAGACTCCATAAAGTGCTTTATATACTATTGTTATATTCTGGTTACTTCTAACTCACCTCCATTTCTTCTGGGACAACTTCAGGTACTTTTATCCTCACAAGCTATGTCTTGTTACCATTTATTTAACCTCTGTTTCCTGCTTCATAGTACTACTTATGATTCTTGCTTGACAAACTCCATTTGTTCTGTTACAACTCCATATTTAGTCCACTTTGCTTTTTAACTTGTACCTTATCTTTTCCTCATTTCTTGCTGTCATATATCAGTTTCACCTTGATATCAACACTCATATCCAGAATGCATTGTTATCTGTCTTTACTTTTTAGACAACTTCTATTGCATTTCCATTTCTTTTCTTGAATAATTTTCTCCTTTGAAGTATTTAAGCATAGGTACTCCTGTTTGTAGAACCTTGGTTCAAATATTGACAAGACTTGACATTCTTACCTCTCTGAATCTCTGTCTTCCTTTATGAATGGACTAGCTGTTCTTATATCTCCAATCTCAAGTCTCAATGACTTATGCTATACTTTTGATATACCCCTGACTCTTTTGAAATCAGAGCATCAAACTAGTGCAAGGGTGCACCACATGAGGTGAAGCCATGCCTCATTTGGTCCACTGCTCTGAAGCCATCCAGAGTTCCCCAAAGTATGCTTAGAGCTAAACAACTGTATAAAAGTATTTCAATAAAGTTGCTATTTTGGAGTGGCCATATCTCCACAGCCAGCAAAATGAAATTTCCACAGGTATTTGGAGGGTGCTTTGTACCCTGTATCTTGGTTAGATGTTGGAGTACTTTTTGAAGTTATTGTACATGTATTATTTCAAAGAATAATTTCAGAGGATAACATTCAACCGTTGATGCTCACATTGAAGCAGTAACACAAGGGTACTGAGTTAGTTAGACTACCTCGTGTGGTTTTCTAATCAGATATTTGATAAGATGTGGTCTGTGGGTGGGTGGCCAGGTACGAATGATAACGTGATTAAGAATTCAATATATTTTTACTTGTACCATGAAAACTTCCAGTATTTGACAGCACGAGTCTCATGGAGACGGATGTAGTGCGGAATGCGTTTCTGTGACAGGCACATCTGGCTGCTGTTGAGGTCGTACCACCTGTGAACGAGCGGCCTGTGACCGGCTCGTCTCCATGAGGAACGCACACAGGGCCATCAGCACGCGGATCTGCGTGGGTGCGCCTGTCGTTGCTATAGAGGTGATGTGACTGATAACGAGGCGTGTGTGCAAGTATTACTGCCCAACATGTCAAAACGCTTCGGGCCAATGGCAAATTTACTCGCACGCGCTCCTGCGGCCCCCCGGACGTCTCCCATGCCCAACTTTCATCCTATAAAGCCTCGACGAACCTGCCTCCAACGTCTTCAGACGTCTCGCACTGTCTCGCAGATGGGAGTCACTGTACGCGCGTACCTACAACCTTGTTCGTTCTTCTTTGTTGCCATGTCGTATAATCCATCTAATTCGTCACAGTCCGCTTGCCTCCGCTCGTAACACAGCCTTGAACGCTACGCCCCCATTCCTGCGAAAGAAAGGTAGCGTGTTGCGCCCGTGCGCTGTCACGTCCTCGTTGACCGCCGTCCGTCCAAGCCCCAACTGGAAGTCCATCATGCGTCTATTGGATGCCATTCTTGGCTCGAAATTCGTCCCTTCTCGCTTCAGGACCACCGGCAAACATGATCGAAACGGTCCAGACATAGCCAATTCGGCCACGAACGCAAAAGTGACCGCCAGGCTGGCTCGGTTCGCCTGCCTTCCTATTTCGGAACTGTTCGAGTAAGCTCGGCCCAGCTCGTTCGTTGCCGTCTCTTAGTGTCCTTCTAGGCTCGAGCCTACATGGGACCCTAATGGATTGTCAGAAGAAGCGGCCGCTCAACTCCTCAACACTCACGGTTTAAACATACCAGTTAACGAGCGCTCTTTGGCCATATTCTCGCTTCTATGGACTGCGTTATGGAACCCGTTCAATGTGCTCCTGACGGTCCTCGCCATAGTAAACGTGGCGACGAACTCCTTGCCAACCTTTGTGGTGATGATCATCATGGTCATCGCTTCCACGTCATTGAGGTGGTTTCTGTCCAGTTACTCTTTCAACTCCGTTGAATAACCCTGCCCCAGGTTTTGGCAAGAATTAAAGTCCACAGTCCAAGCACTCAAGCTGGTCAGGTCTATCGTGACTCGTGTTCGTGTCATTCGTCGCGTCAACTCTATTTCTCAAGAGATTGAAGTCGACCAAAGATATATTGTTCCCGGAGATGTCATCACTGTCACTAGTATGCTCTCTGCCGCTCGTATAGCCCCCAAAATTCATCCGATATATAGGTGGTGACGTATTCCCTGGAGACTGTGTCATCATCTCCGCTGAGGCCTTGTCCATTACGCAAGCGTCACTTACAGGAGAGATAGTGCCGGTCGACAAGGTCGCCCGCATCACTGGCAAGGACGAGCCTGAAACTTTCAATCTTTTGGATAATCACAATGTCTGCTTGGCTAGTACATCGGTTTCAACCGGCAGTGGTCGCGCCGTCGTGGTTTCAACTGGATTGAACACATACATGGCTGCCATCGCTGAGGAGCTCAATAGGAGACAGCCAGAAAATGCTGTCCAGAGGAGTATCAGGAAAGTCAGCTACGTCCTCATGGCTTTCATGGCGGTCAGTCCGAACTGGCTTTCATTTCCTCCCAATTTATTTGTATTATGTAGGTTATGGCGCCTATCGTATTTATAATCCAAGGAGCAGTTAGCAAGGATTGGAAAGGGGCTATCGAGTTCGCCATTGCGGTCGCAGTAGGGATCACCCCGGAGATGCTTCCCATGATAGTCGTACGTGAATTCTCTCTCCTCTTAGACCGTCGATCGTTCATCTGCGATTGTAAAGGCCTCCAACTTGGCTTTGTCGGCTGTTCGCATTGCCAAGCAGAAAGTCATCGTAAAGCGCCTCGACGCCATCCAAAATTTGGGTGGGGTTAGCGTTCTATGCTCTGACAAAACCGGCACATTGACCGCTGACCTCGTTCGTGTAACGAGATCAGTTGACATCAAAGGCGAATTGTCAGACCTTCCGGTCAAGTTATCTTTCGTTAACTCTAGTCTGCAAACTGGAACTCGCAGTCCTATTGACCGTGCCGTCTTGGATTACGTCGGCGAAGCTGAGAAGATTTCTCTCAGTGATGCTGAGCTGGATAACTGGTCGAAACTCGGTGAAGTTCCATTCGACTCCACGCGTCGCATGCTCTCAATCCTCGCGTACCACCCTTCCATGCGTGAGGGAGAAGCACTGTTCATAACCAAGGGGGCCGTAGAGGAGGTCCTAGAGTCAAGTATCTCCACCTTGGCGTATGAAGAGAGTTCGAAGCCTATCGGGAACATCGGTTTCGACTCGTCCTCGTCTGTTACATTAACAGACGCTGGTCGTCTTGAAATCCTCAATTCTGCCAAGCGACTGAACGAAGAGGGACTTCGATTGATCGCCGTCGCTTGTCGTAAAGAAGTCGTTAAAATAGGTGCGACCATCTCCAGTGATGACGAGATAAATCTGGTTTTTGTTGGTTTTGTCGCTATGTTGGATCCATTGAAACCGGACGCTGCCGAGGCAATTCAAAAGCTTGGCAGCCTTCACGTCCAGGTATTGTAACCTATTTCGTGGTTTCAGGTGTGATCCTTGAGATTGACCTACCATAACCCAGGTACGAATTCTCACTGGGGATGTTCCGGCGGTGGCTGCCCAGGTTGCCCGTGACCTGGGTCTTTTCAGTCCCCTCAACATCCCAACGGCGATTGATGCACGGTCTCCAAAGGATGAAGAAGCAGCAAGCAGCACGTCCTCAGAATATGTTGATGAATCGAGTTTGATTGTTACCGGATCTCAACTTGCCGAAATCGCCAAGGATCAAGAGCTTCTGAATGAAACAATCGAGCGTTGCGTTATCTTTGCAAAATTGTCGCCATACCAGAAACTCGAAGTGGTAAAAGTTCTACGAAGGGGTGGCGACGGCCGCGGTATTGCATTCCTAGGAGATGGCGTCAACGATGCTTTGGCTCTTCGCGGTGCTGACGTCGGGATATCCGTGGATTCTGGAACCGAGATTGCCAAAGAGGCAGCGGACGTGATTCTACTGGAGAAGAGTCTTGGTGTTGTTGCTCGGGGCGTGGCTGAAGGCAGGATCACGTACGTCTGTAGCTCAATGATTCGATCACGAGACTCACGTTTAGAAAAAGACTTTTGAACACCATCAAGTACATCAAGATGGCTTGCTCATCAAATTTTGGGAATGTCTTCTCGGTCTTGGGTACGCTCCAAGGTTTCATGGGGGATCTTGCCGTGACACGTCGATCCAATAGTTGCTTCCGCCTGGTTGCCTTACCAGCCGATGTTGTCGTTGCAGTTACTAGTTCAGAACTTGTTATATGACTTCTCTCAAGGATCGATTCCATGGTTCGCATTCTATCTCACGTTCATTAGATAGTGGACTCATTCATATCAGGGACAACGTTGATCCTGAGTATCTAGAATACCCTAAATCATTGGATGCCCGGTCCATGCTTCGGTTCATGGTCTGTCTGGGTCCTCTCTCTAGCCCGTTTGACATCATTACATTTTCCATCAACTGGCAAGTCATGCATCTGGTCTAAATATTTCACCTAACTTTGTTTCAAGGTTCCACTACAAAATCCGAACAGCGGATTCCCCACTGGTCACGCTCGCGCAGACAAACTGGTTTTTGGAAGGTTCTCTGACACAGGTATGTCGTCTAGCACACCCTGCGCGTCGCATGTTAATAGTACCGCGAAAAGCTCTTCATCATTCAGTTCCTCCGAACTGCCAAGGTCCCTTTTATCCAGTCGCGGGCCTCATTCTCTGTGGTCCTCGTGACTTTTGGTATGGCTTGTGTATCGATGGCCATCCCATACATCCCGAAGATCAACACTGCCCTGCAGCTGGTGCCTCCCGAGCCGATGTACTACTCCTATTTGGTTGGCATGATCGGGGGCTATGCGCTTGTCGTCCACATTGCCAAGAGTATCTATCTGTGGGCCTTCAAGGGTGAATGGCTTTGAAAGGAAGTTGGAGTTGGGAAAACGATGCTACGTAAATTGTAATTTAGATGATCGAGCAACTCTTACGGATTTTGTATCAAGTTTGGGCTCCAGCGTGTTCAGTCTGCCCCCTGAATCCAGACGTAGTCAACTAGCAGGCCAAACGAGTTCGCGCGCATCCCTGATTGGAATACTACTAGCCGGTCTCGTTGCGCCCCCCCCCGTAGGATGTGTCTAGGGAATATCCCAGTTTACATAAACCTCGACCATTACGCTTCTACCACGAAATTTCACTGGAACACATGAGACCAACCCTTGGGGAGTCACGAAGACGAGATCGACGTGCTGTCCACCCGAGTGTTCAACTTGAAGAGCCGTTTAGTGCCAGGCGAAGACGGGGAAAAAACACCTCGGACGATCGTGATCATCGTATGGGGCTTATTGCCTCCATTAGCCGTAGCGGTGGTCTCGAAGACAACAGTGACTCGTGAGCACACTAGTAATCCCTGTTCCCGGAAACGCTGATGCTGCTCAGGTTGAAGGAGTTCATGATGCAGGAAGAGTTCAAAGCGTTTATCGACAAGAAAGTGCGTCGGAGCTTCGGGTGTGATGGCCCTTGTGATGATGACGTTGGCTTGCCATCTAGCTTAGGACGTTCTGGGAGGTGTATGGGGCCGATTCTCCCATCAAGTCCCAGATCGACTCAGAACAAAAACGCAAGAGGGACAACCAGGAAGATATGTTGATACTGTTCCGTGAGTAAGCTCGAAGATATTACCCTCCCGTGGACCAGTATAACGAACGACTGTGCGTACAGGTAAACTGCGGGAAGGCCTGCTCGCGTCCGGCCGGAAGGACGCCTTTGCGCTGGAGGGTCAGTGAACTAGTCCGACGTTCTGAAGCGTGTCATGAATATCTTGATCACTGCTCTAGTCTATGAGACCTCGCTTTATTTGTCGGTTGTATTCGACTCGCCGGTGCAGACAACCTCCATCCTGTCCCATCTTGTACCAGACGTCTATTCAACGACTCCCCCTCCACACTCGTTCCGTCTCACTACCATTCTGATCCTACTCCTTCACCAACTCATTATCTCCTTCCCCTCTCAGAAAACATATATGGAACACATTAAATATCTTGTCCCCAACCTACTAGAGCGACCTTCCCCCGCATATTCGTGGATCTCATCGTTGGCTCGAAGCTTACGCACCTTGAATTTCGTTCAATTCGAGAGGTTATCACATCGAGATGCGTTCGAGTATTTCATTCCCCCATTACCTCTGACTCCATCCTCGGATGTCAAATCTACAACCGTGGGTCAAGATTTGCCCCAGATCACCGTACGTGCGCTAGTTTCTCGACTCCGGTTGAGAGCACGCGACAGAGCATGGTTGGTTGTTCGCAACGCTTACCGTGAACTCTCTTCGTCTGATGAGTCACGTGTATGGCTGGGAAAGCGACTCTTTTTTGACAGCTTTGGCTCAGAGGCGACTGTTGTGCGATTTGATGAGTGGGTCCGAGAGAGATGCAGGGACGGGCAACTTCGGCCCAAGGCGGGGATCGAGGGCAGGTGGACGGTCTGTAAAACGAGGTAGTATCACCTTTGCACTCCAAGCTGCTGTCCCTCTGGTGAGACTTGCAACCCATTTGAAACTACGACGGGCTCTTGGTTGCCGATGCTCGGTGGTGCGTGATCTTGGATGCGCCCAGTGTCTTCAAATAATCGCCAACACACCGATCGTCAAACACATCACCTGTCCGTTCTCACACCGAAGATTGCAGCTTGGGTCCAAGCCGAAATCCCATGCAGCAAGAGGGTGTCAGGAAAATATGAGACAGCTAAAACTGGCTAAAATGAACTACACGAAACTTGGCGAGCTTGTGGTGATTCACATGTGGCATAACAATAAGTTCACCCAAACACATAAGCAAGGTAAAGGTAAGCCGGCATTAGACTTTTGGCTTAGTTGGCTTATGATTATCGGGCACTATTGTCTGAATCCCGGTCAGACCTGTGCATCTATCCGCTAAACGCTGAGCCCCGTCAGCCTTCCACGCGGCATTCCTGCAGCTGAAAGTTTTGGGGCATCACCCTCTCCTGGAATCTCAACCTCGACTGTTCGCGATCCTGCTAGCGCAGTTATACCCAGGTCTCTAGCTTACAACCGTACACATGCATCGCTGCCCCTGCACTAGGGTCTAGTGGACCCGCTTGCCGATCCCCCAGGTACCGGACCTGCTAGCAGAGAGCGTGTTCGCTTGTACTCCTTGAGCGAGTGGAGTCAAGTGGACCCAACAAGTAGATTCTGTGCCCGCGTACGGCTCAGTCAGACCTCTTCGCTCATCCGTGTTCCAGAGTGGAGATGTGAGTACAGAGTATTTGCGTCCATTTGAAATTGCCAGTCTCTACCGATCGACCATTCGGAGCATCACCATCATTTTGGTGCATGTCTCTTCTGCCATCGTGTCGTTTGGCTGTGCATATTCTCCTGGGCTCTTGAGGTCCTGGGGTCGTCAAGCATGCTTGTTTCATGAGGTGAAACCACCTCGTTGGTGTGACACACACCACCATTGTCTCCCTGGTAATGCATATCATGGACTGCACACATCATGGATCTCTGTCCCGCATCTGAGTCTTTCCACCTCACGGTGGTTTTTCAGTTGATCTCCCAAGCAAGAGGCTATCTCTTGTTTTAGCATGTCCGTTTGGATATTGCCTAGGGCTCCTGGATGCTCTTTATCTGTGCAGAGTGAAGGTTCACTCCAGGGTGTGATTGTAATGCACACCACCTTTGTATCATGGTGGCATTCATCATGGACCACATACAGTAACTTCAAAAACTGGCCCAATATTTGGCACCAATCTAGTGTATGAAGTGTACTGCAATCACATAAACAAATAGCACTTTGCTTTGGTGGAATGAATTGTAGTAAGAACCCTTGGCTACAACTTTGCTCTATATATTACATGGTCCCACCCACATGCTGCCAAGATATATTTATTACAAAATGAATGTCTCTCAGCTTTTGAATGTTTCATTTAAGAGGTATTATTAGTACTTTATATAGCCTTCCCTTGCCTTAAGTACTGCCTGGACTCTTCTGGACATGCTTTTAATTAATTTCTAATATTCTTTGGCTATTATTCTCTTCCATTTTGTTATGATAGTCCTAGGTAGGGACTAGTATAGACTTTATAGGTAAGTGGCAAAAAATAAAAGTAAGGCTCTACAAAGTATAAGCCTAGTGGATAAAGAATGTGACACAAATGCAGAATGGTACTAGATATCATATTCCAGATTTTAGATTTAATTTTGTTCTAGCTTAACCACAGTACTTGCTGTTGGAATTCCTTATTCCCACCAATGACTTTTTTCCAGCCATTGGTTTCCATCATTTCATTTCTATCTGTTTCTTCTTTTATCCTTACTTCTATTTACTTTATGTTATTATTGTCATATTCTGTAATTTAATTCCAATTCCAACCTAGCTTATGCTTGGTTCTCACACTTAGTGCTTGCCAGTAAGCTACTCTAGCTTTTCAATTCTTCTTTATATAACTCTGGCCCTTTATTATCACTCTATCCCACTCCAGTTACACTTGTACTCCTCTCTTCCAGTTATCAGTACAAGCACCTCCAACTCTCCATTCTCTTTCTGATTCAACTCTGACTCTAGTCTATTCTGTTCTTGGTTACTTAGTACATCTCAGTTCTTGCTTCATTTCCTCCAAAATACTCCATTACAACTCTGTACTTCATTCTGCTCTCACTTTCTGTTTCTGTTTCTTGTTTTCTCTTGCTTTGTCCTGCCATTATTCAGTTTTAGTCTGACATGACCTGACACTGTTATTGTTACAACTCTGGTAAACCAGAGGCTACACCTAGACGGAGTGGACTAGAGGAGGAACATGAAGGAAGAACTTTTAAGGGAGGCTTTGTAGAGGAGCAACTGAGGAGGGGATAATGACGAGGAGGACTCGAAAGAGACTCGTGCCTGAGCAACTATGGGGCCTGACCTATGAAGGGTTGGTTTACCAAAGAAGAGCTAATGTCAAATACAAAAATGATAAAGTCTGAGGAGACTTTACCACTAAGTACTTGCCCCTTATATATTGCCTAGGGAGGTGCACAGACCATGTATCTACGGCCTACCCTAAGGAACTGCATACCTATGAACCAGTAGCAGTAAAGGAGCACTCGTAGTAAAGGAAAGGAGAAGGCATGGAGTGGGGATCAAAAAGGAGGCAGTGGCCTCACAGTAAAGGGATGTGTAATGAAAGAGAAGCAGTGTGGTCAACGTGAGGATGGGGATCTCTGCCACAGATGAGATCCATCTCTAGATCCATCAGATCCGTGGAGATAGATGAGATCAGGGATCAAGAAGATCCTGGGCAGATTCAGGGAAGATCCTAGATATGTCACATGACCACTAACCTTAGAAGTACTTGTATAGTATACCAAGTTCTAGTGTAGGATTTAGCCTGAAAAGGAATAGGGTTCCCACAATCACATGCGGTGAAAGTGGTAGTTGCATAGGTTCGCAACAGTTATTTCTGACATCTCAATTTATTTTCAAGATACATTGACATCTGCTCTCACTTCTGAGACAACTCCAGTCTCATCTTCTTTTCTCTCATAGACATTTTGCTACTCTGAAGTTATACAGTGACTTCAAAAACTGGCCCAATGTCTAACCCCAATCTGGTACATGAGGTATATTGCAATTACATGAACAAATAACAGTTTACTTTGGTGGGATGTATTGTAGTAGAAACCCTTGGCTACAATGTTGTTCTATACATCATGTAATTCCATTTAGATGCCACCAAGATATGATCACTACAAGATGAACACCTTATTGGGCTGGTTTATGTACTTTTGATTTGAAAGTTGAAATTTCTATCACTTCAAGCTATATTTGTTGTTGCATACAAAGATACATATGTAAACAGTGTGTCTCAGTTTCAAAATACTCCCATGCATCCTTATTCTCTACTTTCATCATCATGCAATCTCTTACAGCTAATCAAAAGGTTATTATTCTTGCTCAACTTGATGCTGGCCACTTAGCTTGTATTATTGCCATCCAGCTTGGTATTGGATATACTACTATAACAAGGCTATCTTCCCAAGAGCACATAGACCTTCAGAAGTCCACTGGTGGTTGTTTATTCAAGCTTTCTCCTACCAATATTTCCCATGCTGTTTATCTGTTATATTCTGTAATTCCAATCCAAACATATACCTAGCCCTTACACCATGGTATGCCTATCTTGTGCCTGGTAAGCCCCTAACCCTCCATGTCACTCCAGTGTTCCACCATTACTCCTTTCCACATCTGCTACATCTATATACTCATGTCTGGCCACCAGTATCAGTTTCCCAGCCCTTTGCCACCATTTTACCCTAGTTCCAGCCTTACTCCTGGTTTCCACCCCCAGTATATACCATCCTGATCTTTACTTAGTTTTCACTTCATTTCTCTGGACCATTTCACAGTAACTCTGCACTATTGCCTCTTCTGTAGCTTTCACTATCATTACTGTCCCTACTCTGTGCCCATTTCTAGTTTTCCCCTTACTTCTTCTTTAGGCTGTTTTAGTTTCAGCCTGACATGATTGGTCATTGTCCTCCCTAACATTTCCATTTGTCTTTTAGATAATTAGACACCTGCTTTGCTTCTAAGTAATATTTGTCTCATTTCACTATAATCTTAGTTAGTTCTGCCTCCCTAAGATATAAGTACCATAGTCCTGTATTCTATACCTTAGTTTGAATATTGACAAAAGTACCCCTTTGTTCTTATCCTCACTCTATCCAAGCTATCTAGCTCACACTACAACCCTCTGGATTACTTCAGAGGTGAAATGGTAACTACTGTCCTTGCTTGATACTCATGTCAATCTTGGTGGATGCTCCTAGTTTGTCCTTGATAACTGATGAGGCTTTTGGCTAGTGGCCCCTAACTAGGCAATTAGAGAAAGGATGAATCGAGGGCCCTTGTGTAAACCTGTAGCCAGTAGCACTAAGTAATCAGCCTGTATAACCAGCCTAGAGGTCAAGAGAGCAAGACTGGATTTCCCCAGCTTGCACCCCCTGCCTTATATATTACCTGGGTCTATGCACAGACCAAGTACAGGGAGCCTACCCTAAGCTATGCTATCTATGGACACCAATAGCACTACTGGCTCTATTAAATATGAGAGGAGAGAGTATGGGGCAGATATGAGAAGTGAGGCAGTGACCTCATGGATCTAGGGATGGAATGGAAAAGAAGCCATACTATGAGAAGTGGGAGAATGGAAGGCACACTGGTATCAATCTATGAAAGGGGCCTGGCCACCATAAGGCCAAGGAGATTCAATCTGGATCTCTGCCACAGATCAGATCCTAATCTAGATCATAAGATCAGATATCATCAGAGAGCTGGATCTGGATCTCATCTGAGATCTGCCACATCATGTGACTAATACCTAATGCAGGGGAATACTCTGATATATGGACTTAGCCTTAGCCTAGGGTTATCCTTGTAAGGCAACTCATTTGCATGATTATGTGCTCCTGGTCACATGACTATGCAACCATTCACATCACATGCTCAACAACTCCCATGGTCACGTGCTGTGAACTGTTGTGTTCACTAGTCACATAACAAGAGAGATACTGGAGCATTATAATCTTCCTAGGGAATCATAAAGCTTATCTTTATCATGACTAGGCTTAACACCCCTTGTCTTGCCTGTTACTTCAATCAAGCACTAAGAAACATATCTGATTACCTTCAATTACTCCTGTAAATTGGGACATGCAAGATATGCAAGGGCACACCACATAAGATAAAGCCAAGTTCTGTTTGCCCTTTACTAATAATCTCTTTCCTCTTACCCTTTAGAGACCTCCAGATTATTCTGGAAGACCTTCAAAAGGGATAGTACAGTACTTCAACAGTTGGTGAAGGAGTTAACAGTATAAGTTCATCCTAGTAGAAGGGTTTAGAACAGTCTTTAACATTAATCCAATAAGAACTCCCTTTAATCTTTTCTGGATTATCTTCAGACTTCCTCAGAAGTTTCTGGAGTATGTTACCCTTCATGAGTCAAGTCCCATTAGAGTGTTTATACTCAGAGTTAGCTGTCTGAGATTCTTGCTCTATGTCTTGAAATAAGTTTTGACAGATTGGAAGTGAAAAGGCTAAAAATGCTGTCCAAGTTAGTTATATCCTCTCTGACATTAAGAACCATTAATTCTCCTTCCAAATCATGTGTTATGACTCTGGATCCCAGAGGCTAAACCTAGATAAAGAGCAAGAGAAGGAACATAAAGAGAAAAACTTAAGAGGAGGCTTTGAAGAGGAGCAACCAAGGAGGGATTAACAAAGAAGGACTTAGAAGGGACTCATGCCTGTGCAACTAAGGACCTGTTCTGAAAGGGTAGGAATTCAAAGAAGTGCAAACTGCAAAGTACAAAGTAATTAAGTCTGAAGAGACTTGACTACCCATACTTGCCCCTTATATATGGTCCAGGGTAGCACATGGTATTATGCACTCAGTAAACACTAATGGTCTCAACATGTGATTGTGAGACTTCTATGCCAAAACAAGAATGACCCTAGGTTATGGTTTGGTTCTATTCAGAGTATTCCCTGCATATAAGTATTGGTCACATAATGTGGCAGATCTCAGATGAGATCTAGATTAGAATCAATCTATGGCAGAGATCTAGATGGTAATCTCCTTGGCCTTATGGTAGCCTGGCCATATTTATATCTGCCTTTATGCATATACTTCCCTTCCATTCTTTCACATTCTCATGGTATGGCTTCTCTTCTATACTCCTTGATCCATGAGGCCACTGCCTCATTTCTACCCTCTGCTCCATGCTTCTTTATTTATCAGCTCTGCATACTTACTGCTATTGGTTCATAAATAGTAGTTACCTTTCCTGTACTTGGTCTGTGCACATCTGTAGTTAATATATAAGGGGTAGGGAGAGACTTGGGGCAACCCAGTCTTAACCACTTATGTTACTAGTGTCACAAACCTAGTTCTCTTGCAGAGTGGCTTGTGCCCTATATGGGACAAGGCTCATTTCTCTCATTTGCCTAGTTTGGAGCTCTAGTCTGAAAAGCCCACTTGTTATTGTTGTTTACCCTGTTCACTCACCAGTGTTGGTTAGATTTGAATGGGACTCTTTAGGTGCATAATACATGGACCAACTACACTAAGCCTATCCTAGACTACCTACTAGTTATAGACATTACTAGCAGTAAGAGTACACCATTAAATAAGAGAGGTAAAGGCATGAAGTGGATATGAAGAGTAAGGCAGTGGCCTCATAAATCAAGGAATGAAATGGAAGAGAAGGGAAGACTTATAATGGAAGATTAGGGAAATCATGAGGATGGAGATCTTCTGCCACAGATGAGATCATAGATTCAGATCCAAGATCCATCAGATCCTTGAAGATGAATTAAGATCTAGATATAAAAGATCCAGGGCAGATTTTGGGAAGATCCCAGATCCCATGTAATATAATCACTGACCATGAAGATTTATAAATAAGTCAGACCCCAAGTTAGGGTTACCTGAAAAGGAGTGTATCTTCCACAATCACATGATGTAAAAGTAATAGTTGTGCAAGATACATAATATTATACATTACCTGAAATGTGACTGTTATAGTTAACTACTAATGAACTTGTGCTAAAAATAATGGGTATACTAAACTTGTGCTGGACCAGTGCTAGAGGCCTTTTAACTAGAGGCCAGGGAACTAGGCAAGAGAATTCTAGAGAAAAAAGTCAAGTACTTGTAGTTTAAAGCAAGAGTTCAAGTGGGCAAGACTGGAAAAATCCAGGCTTAAAATTCAACCCTTTATATAGACTACAGAAGTGTACACAGATCATGTAAGTATGGTCTACCCTAAATATTGTACAGTAAGCCATTCAATGGCAAAAGAAGAGCAGGGACCTAGAAGTACATGAGATCAAGATAGGGCAGTAATGTCAATGATCTAGAATGTTCTAGGCCAGTAAATATGTGAAAAAGTAAATATGTGAAAGAGTAAAATGGTAAGGTTTACCATGATCATATGATGTAACAATGTAAAGAGTGGAAAGGAAGTATAAATAATGGAAAAATGAAAAGAAAATAAAGGTACATTATAACACCACCATCTTAAACAAGCAGGAATAAAGGCTATAGTCAAGCAAAAATGGCCTCTTTTTTTCAAGCATTATAGGCAGTTAAGATTAGACTTTGCTGAAAGCCATCAGCATTGAACTGTAAAGAATTGAAAGTGAGTTATTTGATCAGATAAGACAAAAATTAATCACATTGGATCAAATGGTAGGAAATGGGTATGAAAAAAGGCAGGAGAGGGCCTTAGTAATAGGCTTGTGGAAGGAATAGTGAAATTTGGAGGAGGTTCTTTAATGATATGGAGTTATATGACTTGAAAAGGAGTAAAAATGGCTTGCAAGATTAATGGTAGGATGGATGCTGACCTTTATGTGCAGATTTTGAAGGATGAGCTCCAAGGAACCATATGATATTATGGCAAACCTCCAGAGGATATCATTTTCCAATAGAATAATAACTTCAAGCATACCAGCAAGAAGGTCAGGAATTGGTTTTATAACCATGATTTTAAGGTCATGGTGTGGCCTGCTCAATCTCTTAACCTTAATCCTATAGAATATTTGTGATTTCTTCTTAAAAAAAGACTAGCAGAGTATTTTAAGCCATTCAAGGGGATATTGGAATTTTGAAAGTATATTTAGGCAGAGTAAAAGGAGATTGGAATAGATTAATGTCAGAAGTTGATTCAAAGTATGCCAGGAGGATTTAGAAGGTAATTGGGGCCAAAAAAGGATATATTTTATACTAATTTATGGTATTTTTGATATTAGCAACAAAGCCATTATAATAAGTACCCTTGATTAATTGGAATATATCTCATGAGCCTGTGAATTCCATCACATAACATAGGGGGCTGATTTGTAGCTAGGAGTGACTACTATATTCAGTCTTGCCAAAGCTAAAAAAAATTACCATGTGTGATTGCAGTGCATTTTGCACATCAGATTAAGATTAGACATTGCAATGGTTTTATTGCTCACTGTATATTGCTAGGATAGGTGCACAGACCAAGTACAGTAAGCCTATTCTAGACTACTACTATCTATAGATACCAATAGCAGTAAAAGTGCACTATTAAATACAGAAGGAAAGAGCATGAAGTAAATATAAAGAAGTAAGGTAGTAACCTCATGTTATACTAGGCCTGGATAGAGACTAAAATAGATCTTATGGCTAGAACTGGGGAGAAAAGGGCTCAATAAATGGTCAGCCTGGGATTCTAGGGTAATGATATAAATGTGAAATGGCACTATGTGTCCCTTAGTAAAGATTGGAGATAAAGTAAAAATATTAGACTTACTTAAGGACTAAGTGGTGCTTGCCAACAACAGTTGCAAGTGGAGAAACTCCTTTAGAATGGTGAATGAAGGCCTCAGAATATTCAGAGGAATGAAAGGTAATTTAAGGCAGAAGTAGCATAAAGAACAAGAAAATAAAATATGCTACTTATACTAAGGATTACAAGGTTTAGACTTAGTTGAATAAGTCAGAGCAGATAACTACAGCTAAGTAAGTAATTCATATAGAAGCAGATGGAATGTGAGGGAAGTGGACTATAAGTAGTAGCTGCTAACTGTTATATCTTATATTACCAAGTCAATTCTGTTCTATCTTCTGTTATAACTTTTTGCCATCCTGTCCTTGATACTTGCTAATGTTCCTTAATGGATGCTCCTAATCTATCCTGGAATGCTGGAGAGGCTTTAATGCTAGTGGCCCCAAACTAGGCAGATGAGGGAATGGCTGAGACCACTACTCTTGTGTAAACCAACAGCTAGCAGCACTAGTGTTGAAACTAGCCTGTATAACCAGCCTAGAGGTCAAGAGAGCAAGTCTGGGAAAATCCCAGCTTACACCCTCTGCCTTATATATTGCAAGTGCTTGCACATGGACCAAGTACAGGAGGCCTACCCTAAATTACACTATCTATGAACACCAATAGCATAACTGGCTTTTATCAGGAAAAAGAGGAATACATGGGGGAGATATAAAGGAGTGAGGCAGTGGCCTCATGGATCAAGGAATACAGTGGAAGAGAAGCCACATCATGAGGATGTGGGAGAATAAAAGTGCACTGGTTCTCAGATATGAGAGGAGCATGGCCATTATAAGGCCAAGAAGATTCTATCTGGATTTCTGCCACAGATGCAGATCCTAATCTAGATCCTGAGATCAGATATCATTGGGGACTATACCTGGATCTCATCTGAGATCTGCCATATCATGTGACTGATACCTAATGCAGGGGAATACTTTAATATAATGGACTTAGCCTTAGCCTAGGATTATTCTTATAAGAATACTCATTCACACAATCATGCAGTTCTGGTCACATGACTATGCAACCATTTGCATCACATGCTCAACAGTTCCCACAGTCATGTGCTTGAGACTGTTGTATTCATTAGATATGTAACATATTCAATGCAACTCTGGTTGCTGTTAAAACAAAGTAAACTATTATGTGCTTAGCAAAACACTGTGATTTTGTCATGTGATTGCAAGACTTCTATGCCAAAACAAGAATAACCCTAGGTTTGGATTTGGTCTTATTCAGAGTATTTCTCCAACTCATGGTGATAGTCACATGATATGGCTGGATTTCAAATGAGATCTTAAATTAATACCAATGATATCTAATCTGAAGGATCTAGATTAGAATCTAATCTGTGGCAGAGATCTAGATAGATCTCCTTGGCCTTATGGTGGTTATGTTTCTATTATCTCTGCTGTTCCTGAGTCTTCCCTTCTATTCTCCCATATTCTCATAAATGTAGTACTTTTTCTTAACTCTTGATCCATAAGGTTACTGCCTCATTCCTACTCTTTTTGCCTGATGCTTCTTTATTTATCAGCATGCATACTTACTGCCATTGGTTACATAGATGGTAGTTACTAATCCTGTACTAGGTCTGTGCACCTCTGCTGCTAATATATAAGGAATAGGCTAAGACTTGGAGCAACCCAGTCTTAACCACCTTCTGTTACCACTATCTTAACTGCTATAGTCCTCATACAGATGTGGCTCATACTCTATATGGGTTAAGGCTCAGTCATTTCCTTTGCCTAGTTCAGGGCTCTAGTGTTAAAAGCTCACTTATTGTTGTTGTTATTCCTGTCCACTCACTGGTGTTCGTTTAGTTTAGGTCTGCACTTTTGGAGTGCATAACATGAACTAAGTTCAAATATACTGTTGAAACAGTATCTTGATGCTTAAACTCTGTCATATCTAATCTTAAAGAGCTAAAAGAACTTCTGGGTCAAGCATACTACTAGATTACAGAGAAATGCTAGAGAGAATGAGCTCTAGATGCAAGATACTATTAAAACTCAGAGTAACAGAGAAGAAGAGCTCCAGAAACAAACTCTGGGGTTAAGCATACTGATGTGGTCCAACCTATGGATGAGAATGTATCCCCAGGGCTTTTAAAGAAGTCTGGAGATTTCTGAAAGATCAAGAAGAGCTTTTTTTGAATCAAATGGAATTTGTTTCACCTTATATGGTATGTCCTTGCACAACTTAGTGTCCTGATTTATGGAAAGGTCAGAGATATAGAGAAGAGTGGTCTCATGGCTTATGTTAAAATGCTATTCCATCCCCTTTAAATAAGGGGTAAAACTCATACTGTAATCTCTTTACTCATATTTGAAGTTTTGTACTGTCTCTTCTGGAAATCTTCTGGAGTGATCTGGAGGTTTCCAGAGGGCAAGGAGGGAAGAAGGTTATTAGTAGAGAATAAATGGGACTTGACTTTACCTTATATGGTATGCCCTTCTACTTCTTGCATGTCCTGATTTACAAGAGTGGATGGAGATAATTGGAGATGTTCCTTAGTGCTTGATTGGAATAACAGGCAGGGCAAGAAGTGTCAGCCAAGTCATAATAAGGGTGAGCTTTAGGGTTTCTTAGGGAAGTTGTAATGATTCAGAGGTTCTCTAGAGTAGCCCAGAGGGTTATAGAGTAAGCTAGAGTGCTTGGGCAGGGTAAGGACAAAGACAATGGGATATTTTTGTTGGTATTCAAACTGTGGTATAGAATACAGGGCTATGGTACTTATACCTCAGGGAGGTAGAGCTAACTAAAGCTGTAGTGAAATGAGGCAAGTATAACTCAGAAGTAAAGCAGGTATCTTAAGTATCTAAGAGACAAATGAAGATGTCAGGAAAAACAATTTCCAATCATGTCAGGCTGAAACTGACACAGAATTAAGGTAGAAGCAAGGGGGAAACAAGGAATGGGAACAGGGGCAGGAATAGTAGTGGTAACAAAGACTACAGGCAGGGTAATATTGCAGAGTTAATACAGAATGGTCCAGAGGAGATAAAGTGAAACCTAAGTAAGGATTAAGATGGTAGTACTGGAAACAGGAAGCAGAATGGAACTAAAGTGAAATGGTGGTAAAGGACTGGGGGACTGATAACATTGACTGAATGAAAGCATGCAGTACAGTAGGTGCAAGAAGAAGTAAAGGCAGAATGCTGGAGTGACATGGGAAGTTAGGGACTTAGTGGCACAAGTTAAATGTACAATGGTGCAAGGGCTAGGTGTATGTTTTGGGTTGGAATTGGGTTGGAGGTACAAAATATGACAGCTTAACACAAAAGACAGTCAAAACAAGAAATGTCAAGCCCAGTTATAATAAGATCAAGCTCTTAGGATTTTCTTAAGAATTACATTAAGGCTCAGGGGTATCCTAGAGTGAACCAAAGGGTTAGAGGGTAAGCTGGGGAGCTTGGTCAGAGTAAGGATGAAGTCAAGATGGGGGATATTTTTGTCAATATTCAAACTGAGGTACTATATACAGGAGTTATAGTACTTATAGTTTTAGAGTAGCACAAAGTCTAAGCAAGAAAGGGAGATAAGAATGGAGTTATCTCAAAAGCAAGAGTAGATGTCAAGGTATCTAAAAAATGAATGGAAATGTCAGGGAAGACAATATCCAATTATATCTGACTATAACTAAAGAATGGTAGGAAGAGGCAAGAGTTAAAACAGGAATAAGAAAGGAACAAGAGTGGGAGAAAGTGTGAAGTTGAAATGAAATAGTTCAGAGAGAACAAAGTGAGAACTAAGATATACTAAGTGACTAAAAATGGAAACAAAACTAAAGTTGGAATTAGAATAAAAAGGGAATAAAGAGCCAGAGAAACTGTAATAATGCTAGAGCAGAAAGAACATAAATGCAACTGGAGTGAGATGGAATAGTAGCAGAAGGGCCAGAGTTACATGGAGAAGAATCAGGGACTAGTATAGTTTACTGTTACACTAGGCCCAGGTAGAGACTAACATAGATCTTATAACTATAGAAGGGCTAGGGATAAGACTTGACAAGGATCAGCCTCAGGTACTAAGAATGGTGCAAATGCAAAATGGTGCCATATTTCCATAGTAAAGGTTGGGGATGAAGCTAGAACATTAGAACTAGCTTAAGAACAAAGGTGATGCTTGTCAACACTAGTTGCAAGTGGGACTCCCTTGAAGGGTGAACTAAGGATTCTGATGGGCCCAAGAGGATGAGGCAGAAAGAACAATGTTGAGCAGGTAAAGATAAGGTAGAAGTAGCATAAGAAACATGAGGAAGATGATGTACTACTTATACTAAGGAAAATAAAGTTGAAACTTAGTTGAATAAGTTAGGGTAAATAACTAATGGTGACTAAGTGATCAATATAGAAATAGATGGAATATAATGAAAGTGGAATGAGTAATATTTGTTGATAGAGGAGAATATTCTGGAACAAAGGAAGCCTAAAGGTTCCAGAATGTAACAAGGAAGTGTTGTGTTGAGAATACACAAAGTTTAAAGCTAGGGATAAGAAAGGAAAAAGAACAAACTGATTATAACATTACTCCCCCAGTATGTTTAATGACCCAGTTAAACCCAAGAAAGATCTAAAAGGAGGGGGCAGGGGAGCCTGTGATACTGCCCTAGCTAACCTTATTGATAATATTATTAGTGTCAGAGTAATATGAAGAAGAAGGGGGTAAGAAAGATAGGGGAGCATGGTGGTAAGAACTCATAAGTGTTACAAATGAGAGGACCCATGGGAGGATCCATAGGAGAAGCTGTGGGAGGAGCCATAGGAACTGGAGAATAAGAAGGATTGTTAAGGCAGAGGGTGGCAAAGCAGGCAGTGAGCTTGGTTATAGCCAGGCCACCATTGTAGACAAATGGGGCATTGATAGACTGCACAATCCACATAGAAATGCTGAAGGGTGTGGCACTAAAAGAAGCCATTATGGTATTGGAAATATGAGGGGAAGAAGAAGATATAACCATGATGGCCAGTTTACCAATGTTCAACTTGGGTAATAATAGCAATCTCTTTGGGAAAGAGGGGGGAGGAGGATGCTGATGGGGAGGAGAAGATTGTAGGGAAGATATAGTTATGGGTAATGAAAGACTGGTATTCAAACTGGTTGACATTGAATAGGAACTTTCCAAACTCCAGTTGATAGGTGAGGTTATTCAAGACAAATGACATTTTTCAGTAAATGGCATCTAAGCCAATGTGGACAGTGTCAGTGTTAACTTCTGCTATGTGGCAGAAAAGAGTGGATGTGAGGTGGATGTGCTCTATTTGATGGTAGAGGATGTAGAGGGCCCAGAGCAGGGAGTTTATGTTGTGATGTGATCCAATGGAAAGAAATAGGCAGGAGTCAAAGATAAAGGACCAGGCAAGGGTTGAGTATTCTGGGGAATGGTCTCCAGGGCAGAGGGCATGGGCAGTGATAGGGAGGTTAATGGCAGTGATGGTGAGGGGTTTAATAAGGCATAGAATAGAGGGGTTGATAATAAGCAGAGGAGAAATGGCCTGAGGGCCAGAAGGGGGCATGGAAATGGGACTGGACTGGATATTGGTGAGTGTCATAGATTCTGGGTTTGAGGGGACAAGAGACCAGGTAGTTCAATGAGATAGTGGAAGTCAAGGTGAGGGGAAGTTACAAGGTCTTTGATATGATAAGAGAGACTCAAGAGGAGAAAATAGAGAAGGAGTTAGCAAATATATCTATAATATTATTAGAATCAATGTGGGCATGAACTAGAAATGGTTGGTGGACTAGAGTAGGGGGGCAGTGGGGGTGGAGGCTGGGGTAGGGGCAATGGAAACAGGATCTATGACAAAGTTGGAGGTAGAGCAGGAGCAGTAGGCAAAGTTGTAAAACATGGTTAGCAGCTGGATTTCTTGGATTAAGGGAAATGTTGTGGTGATTTGTGAGGTTATGGAAAAGCTGAGGAAGAAGGGAAAAGGGAGTAACAATGTTTGTATGCCTTGACAAGCTTAAAGGCATTGCAGAGATTAGACTTGGGTTCTCATGAGTCTTTTTTAGTGGGGTAACCCTTCCATCAGATGAGAAAGAAGTGGAAGGAAGATAAGCTGTGACATTTTAATATCCACTCAACTTCATATTCTTCTTGATCTTCTACAAGGTCCAGAGATGATGCAGGAAAGTTGCTTCCATGGATGTTGTTTTCACAATAGGGTAATAACAGGAAAGCATGGAAGACTGGGTGGATCTTTCAGGAGGTGGAAAGGTAAAGGTAGTATGTGATAGGGGACAATACTTCCATGATTATAAAGGGGCCTTCATATTTTGAGGTAAACTTGGGGTAGATGATAGAGTGCTTGAGGTTTCTGGCTTTGGTTCAGACTTTGGATTCTTTGGTAAAAGGGGTAAACTTGATGTGAATGCAAGATGCTATGATTTGATGGGCAAGGTCATGGGCTGCAAGGGTCTCATCTCTCTAACTGCTTTCAGATTCTTTAATCTGTCAGCAATAGCAGGCATAAGAGTCTTAGAGATCACCAAGAAGAGGGCACAAAATTCATATTCCATTATAAGATGGAACAGCAATTAATTGGTAATGGAGTAAGGGTGGCAATTATAAACAAATTCCATATGGGAGACTTGTTCTACCCATTTGGAGGGGTTTGCTCTGCAGAAGATGTGAAGGTAAACTCTGAGATTCTGGTTGACTTATTCAGTTTCCCCATTAGATTGGAAGTGGTATATAGTGGAGAGGAAGATATCACAGTTAAGGAGTTTACTTAGCTCCTTGGCAAAGGCTAAGGTAAATTAAAGGCCTCTGTCTAAGATGATTTTGTCATAGAGATCAAATTGAAGGTAAATTTTGTAAAAAAAGAGAGTGGCAATACTTTTAGTAGTGGCAGTTTTCTTGGTAGTGCATAGAATTACCCCCTTTGTAAGTGTAATGGCTGACTAGCCATTCTTGCCTTGATACTCATGTCACCTTGGTGAATACCCTTGTCCTTGATACTAGAAGTCCACTGAGGCTTTTGACTAGTGGCCCCTAACTAGGCAGGTAAGAGAAGGGATGAGATCTGGGCCCTTGTATATAAACCACAGCAGGACAGTTGAGAGCTGAAGGGGGATCCCATCTTGAAATCAAGCCTTAGATCATACTGTAGATCCTAGCCTAAGTCACAAGAGAGCAAGACTGGGGAAACCCAGCCTTGCATCTCCTGCCTTATATATTGCTGGTGGCCATGCATGGACCAGCCACAGGAGACCTACCCTAAGTACAGCTATCTATGGCCACCAATAGCTAAAGGGGCTCATGACTAAGTAATAGATAAGGAGAGCATGGATCGGATGAGGGGATGAGGCAGTGGCCTCACAGATACAGGATGGAGAGGAGATACGCCACACCATGAGGATGTGGGAGGAATGGAAGTGCACTGGTATCAATCCATGAAAGCAGCATGGCCACTTAGAGGCCGAGGAGATTCAATCTGGATCTCTGCCACAGATGCAGATCCTAATCTTCATAGAGATATCATCAGGGACTGATCTAAGATCCCATTGGGGATCTAGCTACCATTACATGATCTAAACCTAAGTGTAGGGAATACTCTAAAGAACTACTAACCTTAGCCTAGGGCTTGCCTTATAAGGCTACTCATTTGCATGATCATGTGCTACTAATCACATGACCAGAGCATCACATGCTTTCTGGTCTCTCATGATCATGTGTGACCATGTGTTAGGCTGGAGCCATAACTGTTATGGCGCAAGCCTAACACGACAGTCACACGTGACCGTGGGAACCCTAGAGCATGTGATGCACTGGTCATATGATCAG
The DNA here is from genome assembly GCA_038088935.1 of Pulveroboletus aff. viridisquamosus. Taxonomy (NCBI): domain Eukaryota; kingdom Fungi; phylum Basidiomycota; class Agaricomycetes; order Boletales; family Boletaceae; genus Pulveroboletus; species Pulveroboletus aff. viridisquamosus. The sequence goes on from JBBPJW010000204.1 coordinate 29,958, forward strand.
TTACATGTGATCGTGCAAACAAGTATCCTTACAAGGCAAGCCCTAGGCTAGGGTTACTAGTCCAATCTATGAGTATTCCCCAGCACCAGGTATTGGTCACGTGATGTGGCAGATCTCAGATGAGATCCAGATCTAATCTGTGGCAGAGATCCAGATGGGATCTCCTTGGCCTCCAGGTGGCCATGCTATCTTCATAGATCTCTTCCTGTGCCTTCCCTTCCATTCTCCCACATTCTCAAGGTGTGGCGTATCTCTCCATTCTTATCCCTTGATCCATGAGGCCACTGCCTCACTCTTCATATCCGATCCATGCACTTCCCTTCACTATTTAATATACTTAGTCATGAGCACCTTATGCTATTGGTGTCCATAGATAGCATACCTTAGGGTAGGTCTCCTATAGCTGGTCCGTGCACCTTAGCCAGCAATATATAAGCAGGAGATGGCAAGGCTGGGTTTCCCCAGTCTTGACCTCTTGTAACTTCACCTAAAGCCTAGCTCGATCTTCGGGCTGCCCCTAGTGGGGTCCCCCTTAGCTCTTGCCCGCTGGCTAGGTCCAGTTTATACACAAGGCCTCAGCATGACTCATCCTTTCCCTCTTGCCTAGTTTGAGGCCACTAGCACAAAAGCCTTATAGAAGATCTAGAGGAAAGTCCAGAGACCATTGGCATTCTCCAAGGAGTAGAGTTCAGAGCATGGGAAGTTTCCCACAACAATAACAGTAAGCCTGTGATTGACCATGACCAACAGGGGGTCATAATCATCAGAGAAAGGGAGGTTAGTAATAAGATTACAGGAGACCATCTGAAAGGGGCAGAAAGTAGTGAAGCAGATGGAGGAAAAAACTGGGGCAGACAGGTGGTTATTGATTTTGTTTTGTTGATAGACAGTGCAACCTCTGACAAAGTGGTGGGTATAAGTAGTCATACCAGGCCACTAGAACTTGGTTTTAATGACCTGGAGAATTTTGAGGTATCCAGGATGACCAGCAAGGAAATGGTCATGGCAGTAACAGAGAATGGATTTGTTATTCTAAATCTGGGTAGGTATTATGATGCATTTTTTCATTTTCTTGATCATATGACCTTATCTTATCTTTCCACATGGTTATCTAATCTTTTATCTTATCAGGGCATGTGATGGGTCACATGACTCAGGGCATAGGGTTAGCCTCATGACCTTAAGACCCTGTGATTCTTTTTATTTTCATTCCTTTATTTTTATTCCAGAAGCTGGACCCTTGATGATTCCCACAGATGCTTTTATTTTTTTTGATCCCTGTGCCTCATGTATGGGAGCATTCCCATCAGGGGCTTGGTCCATGCACAGAGCATTGTAGTATAAATACTGTGGCTTTAGTGTCTTAAGACTCCAGTCTAGAGTATTATGACTCTGGATACCAGAGGCTACACCTAGACAAAGTGGAGGAGGAGGAACACAAAAGAGAGAACTCAAATGGAGATTCTGAAGAGGAACAACCAAGGAGGGATCAACCAAGGAGGACTTGGAGGAAGCTCATGCCCATGCAACTAAGGGCCTGTTCTAGAAAGGGCTGGTATTCAAAGAAGTGCAAACTGCAAGTACAGAAGTGATAAAGTCTGAGGGACTTTACCACCAGTACCCACCCCTTATATATTGCCTAGGGAGACACATGGACCATGTAAGTAGGGCCTACCCTAGAGTACTACTATCTATGTAAACCAATAGCAGTAAGGGAGCACTCTTAAATAGGTAAGGGAAAGGCATGGAGCGGATATGAAGGAATAAGGCAGTGGCCTCACAGATAACAGGTGTATAATGAAAGAGAAGATGAGGGTTCACCATGAGGATGGGGATCTCTGCCACAGATGAGATTGTATCTCAGGATCCATCAGATCCATGGAGATAGATCAGATCGGAGATCGGGAAGATCCCGGGCAGATCCAGGGAAGATCCTCAGATGAGAGTCATGTGACCACTGACTGTAGAGAACTCATAAGGAATTGCTAAGCTCTAGGCTAGGGTTATCCAGAAAAGGAGTAGGGTTCCCACAATCACATGATGTAAAAGTGGTAGTTGTGATAGGATCACAACATAAAGCACTTGTACTATACTTGTGTTAACTCAAGAACTCCCCTTGATCAATCCCTTCTCTTTTTGAGTTCATGGCACTTCAATATTGAGGTGCATAACAGTAGAGACTAACATAGATCTTATGAACTAGGGCTAGAGAAAGGCTTGATGAGAGTTAGTCTAAAAATAAAGATGATGGTGCAAATGCAGGACAGCATTGTAGTCCCTCAGTAAAGGTTGGGGACAAAACTAGGATGCTGGATTAGTTGAGGACAAATGGATGCTTGCCAATAATAGTTGCAAGTGGGCTAAGGATTTTGGTGATGTCTTGGAAAAAAAAGGTAAAATAAGGCAGAAGTAGCATAAGGAACATGGAAGGTGAAGTATACTACTTATACTATGGAAGTAAGATTTGGACTCAGTTGAATAAGTCAGGGCTGGTGACTAAAGATAACTAAATGATTCATGTGAAAATGGATGAAATGTGATAGAAGTGGGCTATAAGTAATATCTGCTGACTAAGTAAAGAGTTCTGGAACAGAAGAAGTCTGAATATTTCAGAATAAAACAAGAAAGCATCAGAGACATGCAAAGTCTAAAGCTATAATGAAAGAGAAGGAAAAAGTAAATGGACTAATTGTAACTGTTATGGTTCCAACCCAACACAGCAGTCACATGTGATCATGAGAACTGTGGAGCATGTGATGCGACTGGTCATGTGCCAGAAGCATGTAATTGTGTGAATGAGTTACCTTACAAGGCAAACCCTAGGCTAAAGCTAAGTCTTATTCAGAGTATTCCCCAGTATCAGGTATTGGTCATGTGATGTGGCAGATCTCAGATGAGATCTAGATCTCTCTGATGATATCTGATCTCTTGATCTAGATTAGGATCTGATCTGTGGCAGAGATCCAGATGGGATCTCCTTGGCCTTATGGTGATCATACCCTTTCATAGATTGATACCGGTGCTGTTACGGCTTCAGCCTAACACGACGGTCGCACGTGACCGTGAGAACTTCAGAGCATGTGATGCGCTGGTCATCTGACTAGTTGCACGTGATTGTGTGAACGAGCAACCATACAAGGCAAGCCCTAGGCTAGGGTTACTAGTCCTTCCTATGAGTATTCCCAAGTATCAGGTATTGGTCACGTGATGTGGCAGATCTCTAGATGAGATCCAGATCCAATCTGTGGCAGAAATCCGATGGATCTCCTCGGCCATGCCTTTCCACTAGATCGTATCGGATACGCTTCCATTCTCCCACATCCTCATGATGTGGCGTATCTCTTCTCCCATCCCTGATCCACAAGGCCATTGCCTCATTCCTTAATATCCGATCCATGCCTACTCCTCCCCTATTTAATATAGCTTAGTCACAGAGCCCCTTTCGCTATTGGTTCACATAGATAGCATCTCTAGGGTAGGCTTCCTGTAGATGGTCCGTGCGCGGATCTGAGCAATATATAAGCAGGCGGCTCAAGGCTGAGGTTTCCTCAGTCTTGACCTCTTGTGACCTTAGCTGGTTATACAGGCTGATCTCTCAGACCTGCTGGCATTAAGGGTTTATACACAGGACCTCACCACTCATCCTTTCCCTCTGCCTAGTTCGGGGCCACTAGACAAAAGCCTCATAGAAGATCTACAAGGAAAGTCCAGAGAGTCGGCGTTCCCCAAGGACGGAGTTCGGAGTTCGAGAGCATGGGAGAGAACCCACAACAGGTGCCTTCCATTCCACCCACATCCTCATGGTGTGGTTTCCTCTTTCATTCCCTTCCCTTGATCCATGAGGCCACTACCTCACTCCTCATTATCAATCCATGCATTCCTCTCATATATCTATTTAGAGATAGGAGCTACTTTAGCTATTGGTGACCATAGATAGCATAGATTAGAGTAGGCCTCCTGCAGATGGTCCATGCACAGACCCTGGCAATATATAAGGCAGGAGGTACAAGCTGGGGAAACCCAGTCTTGCTCTCTTGACCTCTAGGCTAGATCTATGGCATTGATCTAAGGCTTGATCCAAGAAGGATTTCCCTTCAGCTCTCATTTGCTGTCTGGCTTTCTGGTTTATACAAGGGCCCAGGAACTCACCTCTTTCCCTTTGCCTAGTTAGGGGCCACTAGACCAAAAGCCTCAGCAGTTATCAAGGACAGATTAGGAGCGTCCACCAAGGCCGTCTTGAGTATCAAGGAAGGATGGGTAGTCACCTGTAACAGTAACAGGATTAATAAAGGGCTTTGTTAGTGGGAATATAGACATGGTCTTGATAGATAAGAAAGTTATCACAGAGCTTTCTGTTATGCTAGGCCTGGGTAGGGTCAGGTGTTATGCATCTTGCACAACTACCACTTTTACATCATGTGATTATGGGAATAACACTTCTTTTCAGGTAACTTTAGCCTGGGGCTTGGCTATTCTTACAAGTATCTTATGGTTAGTGGTCATGTGATTAGGATCTGGGATCTTCCCAGGATCTGCCCAGGGATCTTTCCTATTAAGATCTAGTCATATCTCCTTGGATCTGATGGATCCTCAAATCTATCTCTATGATCTCATCTGTGGCAGAGATCTCCATCTCATGTTCCAGCCCTGATCTTCCATTATGAGATCTTCTCTTCTCTTTCATTTCTTTCCTTGATCCATGATGCCACTGCCTCACTTTTCATATCCACTCTATGCTTCATCCTCTCCTATTTAATAGTCCAACCTTACTGCTATTGATGTCCATAGATAGTAGTACTCTAGGGTAGGCTTAGTATAGTTGGTCCATGCACCTCCCTAGACCATATATAAGGGGCAGGTATGGATAGTCAAGTCTTCTCAGACTTGATCACTTTGCACTTGGCTTTAAGCACTTCTTTGAATTCCAACCCTTTCCAGGTTAGGCCCATTGTTGCACAGGCACAAGTCTCTTCTGAGTCCTCCTTCATCAATTCCTTCTTGATTGCTCCTCTCCAGAGCCTTCATTAGATTTTTCTCTTCATGTTCCTCCTCTTTCTCCAGTCATCTAGGTTTAGCCTCTGGGATCCAGAGTCATAACATCAGGTGTAGACCTTCAGAAGAGGAAACTGCAAGTAGGATCAGCTTGACAAAAGGTCAGCTTGTGGCAAGAAGTGGTGTAATATAAGGATGGCACCATTAAGGGTGCTTGAACAAGGTATTGAGTGACTGCAAGGATGCTGGCTTGCAGGTTCCAAGTGTTCCCTCTTGTACACCAATGCATGGACTAAGAAGGGATATGTATTGCAAAGAGGGAGTAGCCTTTATGTGACCAAGTTATTGAATAAATTGATGTAGAGGGTAGAAGGTAGAAGTAGCATAAGGAGAAGGAAGGTGAAGTATGCTACTTTATAGTACAGGAAAACTAGGTTCAGACTCAGTTGGATGAGTCATAGGGATAATGAATGCTAAGTAAGTAATCCATGTGGAAATGGATGAAATATTCAAGAAGCTCAGTGTGAGTAATAGTGGATGACTCATGTAATGGAAGTGGATCATGAGTCATACTGACTGAGTCAGAGACATTCCGGAATGTTGAAAAGGAAAGTTCTAGAAGGCAAACAAGAAAGCATTTAAGGCATGTAAATGTGAAATGAGGTAGTAAGTTTTGCTATGGTGACAGAGGGGAGGAATATGGAACAAGTGTTGATAACATGGGAGGAGTGTCATTTGTAGAGATTATTGTCAATGAATTGATTTGGTGACTTGTTTCCCAGATAGTGAATAATGTTTTTGTTGTCAGAAAGGATAACTTCCCTAACTATGTGTTGTTGAAGGGAAGATTGGGCAGCTTTGGAGTAATAAAGCTCCTTAGAGTAGTCAGAGGAGAAAGGGATGGTGAGCAAGTTTTCCATCCAGTCAATGCTAGGATTTGTGGCTTGAAGCCATGGAAGTTCAAGAATGAGGGTTTCCCTATCACATGCCATGATGTGGCAGGATACTGAGTGGGTTACTCCTTCTAGCCAAAGGAATGTGGTGTAGGTATGGATAATGCAATCCTTCTTGTTTAGAAAGAAGTCAATGTTGCAGATGTTGAAAGGAGTAGGGAGTCAGGTAGTAGGAAATTTGTGGTGGGAGATAAACTCCCAGTCAATGCAGTCAATTTGTGCTCCACTATTAACAAGAGCAGAGGCATCTACAACTAGTCTCAGATGCATGGAGGGGAAAACTTGTACTGGGATTCTCATTAATTTTCTAGAGAAGGATACAAGTGCAGATATGCAGACAAAAGAGAAAGTACCTTGCATAGGAGAGGTACTCTATTCTAAAAACCCAACCTAACTCTTTTCACCTTGAATTCTTTGTTACTAATCTTTTCAATCTTTGTTATCTCTTTTTTAATAGTAATCTTCTTGACAGATTTCTTTGAGGTGGGGGTTGAGCTGGTAGCAGGTGCAGAGGGGCAGCTATTGGTGCAGGCAGTGGTGTTATGTCTGGGTTTCCTGCAAAGAAAGTAGAGACCAAGCTTAAAGCATTATTCTCATTTCTGGGGAGTAAGCTTAGTAAGTCAAACAGAGTCAATGTCCATGGCATTCAGATCTTTCTTAATCTGAGGGATACTAGAGGGAATGCTATGGATCCAGGTGTAGGTCCTGGGATTTTTGTAATGGAGTTCTGTGAGCTTGGTGCAGTCAGAGGTTTTTTGGAAGTAAATGGTTTTCTCATATCATTTCTCTATAATGCTGGGGATTTTGTTGAGGTTTTAAATTTGACAGAATAGCCAGAGGGAAACTCCAGCTTCATAGTAGGCAATAAGGATATTGTTGTTCTTGATGTTGGTAAGAACTGTGAAGTCCTGGAACTCCACAGTATACTCTGTGAGAAAGGGGGTCCATTTGCCTTTCTTGTTCTGGTGCATCTATGTGTTAGCAAGCCAGTGGACAGTGGAGGTGATGGTGTCTTGTTTATTGAACAAGGCATTAAATGCCTTGACAAACTTCTTGAATGTTCCCATAGCAACCACCATACCTGCAATGCTCTTCTTCCAATATGTGGTCACCCAGGAAATGGCAGGGCCTTTGATCATATAGAAGAGGGTGAATGCAATCTTCTTCTTGTCAGAGTTGTAGACTATGGCATTAATAAAGAGGTAGAACTGGATGAAGTCCAGCCAGGCTTTCACTTTAGAATAGTCACCATTGAAGTGTTTGGAGAAGCTGAGGTGGAGCTTGGTGGGCTTGATGGGAGATGGGGTATTGAACATGGTGGAAGCAACTGGGTAAATGCAGAAAGGAGATCATTGACTAGTGGAGATAGGGGAAGGGGGCATGAATTCACAAGGGATTTGTAGAGAAGAAAAGAACTCATATGCTAAAGCATGATCTTGTTCTTGATCTTTAGCAGAGGGCAAGAAGAAATCTTGGGAATCTTCTTCTGGAGTGCTAAGGTAGTGACTAGGGGTTTTTTCTGTTTTAGAAGACTCTAGGGGGTTCTCTGTGGGGTAAGATCTTGGCTCTTCTCAGAGAGTGTCAAGAAACAAGGGGATCTTGGATGAAATATTGGCAAAATTACAGTAATGGTAGCCACAAGTAGATATGCTACTTCTTTTGTTACACTAGACCCAGGTAGAAACTAATATAGACCTTATGACTATGGAAGGGCTAGGGATAAGACTTGACAAGGGCCAGCCTTAGGTGCTAAGGATGGTGCAAACATGGAATGGCACCATAGTCCCACAGTAAAGATTGGGGATAAAGCTAGAATACTAGAACTAGCTTAAAGACAAAGATAATGCTTGCCAATACTAGTTGCAAGCAGAACTTCCTTGAAGGATGGACTAAGGATTCTGATGGGCTCAAAAGGACAAGGCAGAAAGAACAATGTTGAGCAGGTAAAAATAAGGTAAAAGTAGCATAAGGAATATAAAAGAGATGGTATGCTACTTATACTAAGGGAAATAAAGTTGGGACTCAGTTGCATAAGTTAGGGTGAATAACTAATGGTGACTAAGTTATCTGTGTGAAAATAAATGGAATATAATGAAAGTAGAATGAGTAATATCTGCTGATAGAGAAGAATATTCTGAAATAAAAAAAGCCTGAAGGTTCCAGAATATAACAAGGAAGTATTAGGGATGTGTAAAGTCTAAAGCAAGGGACAAGAAAGAAAAAAGAATGGACTGATTGTAATACTTACTGGCAAGCACTGAGTATAGAAAACCAAGTAGAAGCTGGATCAGAATTGGATTCAGAATACAGGATATAATTGTTATACTGAAATAAAATGGCTATCCATTAAACTTGTGCTTAGATTACCTTGGTGGATGCTCCTAACTTGTGCTTGAACTACTAAAGAGGATTTTAGACTAGTAGCCTCAAAATAGGCTGATGAAAAAGAAGATAAAAAAGCCTCCTGCATAAATCAATACTGGTGGGAACTATATAAGAACCAAAAGATTGCAGTTGATATCAATAGCCAGTAAAAAGGTTAAAAGAGCAAGTGTGGGAAAATCCCAGCTTGCACTCCCTGCCTTATATGTTGCCAGGGTCTGTGCATAAATCAAGTACAGGGAGACTGCTCTAAATTACTGCTATCTATGGCCACTAATAACAGTAAGTACTTAACCATAAATAGTAAGGGAATGCATGGAGCAGATATGAAAAAGTGAGGCAGTGGCCTCACATATTAAGGAATTGAAATGAAAGAGGAACCATACCATGAGAATGTGGGAGAATGAAAGAGAAGTGCACAGGAATGATGGAGATGAAATAGACATGACAGCAGCAAGGTCAAGGAGATTCAATGGATTTCTGCCACAGATTAGTTTCTCTATCTAGATTATAAGATCAGATGTCATTGGAGACTGTATCTGAATCTCATCTGAGATCTGCCACATCACATGACCAATACCTGTGCAGGGGAATACTCTGATATAATATAATGGACTTAGTCTTAGCCTAGGGTTTTCTTGATAAGAAAGCTTATTTGCATAATCACATGCTTTCCAGTCACATGACTACAACTAGATCATATCACATGCTCAACAGTTCCCATGGTCACATGCTAGAGACCATTATGTTCACTAGATGCATAACATATACTAGGCTCAGATAGAAACTAATGTAGATCTTAAAGCTAGAGCTAAGGGTAAAGCTCAACAAAAGTCAGCCTTGGAAACCAGAGTGATGGTGCACATGCTGGATAGTGTTGCAAACCAATGCAACAACCACTTTCACTCTCATGTGATCATGGGAATCCCAACCCTTATCAGGCTAAACCCTAGCTTAGGACTAAGCATATCTTATACGAGTACTCATAAGGTTAGTGATACGAGGCACATCTAGGATCTTCCCTAGATCTTCCCTGGATCTTCCCCGATCCCGATCTGATCTCATCTGTCGGATCTGATGGATCTGCCGATGGATCTCATCTGTGGCTAGAGATCCCCGTCCTCACTGTGTCCTGACCCCTTACCTTCCATTCCCCCACATCATTCATTACTGATACATGCATTCTCCTCACGGCCTACACGAGGCTGCACTACTTATGCTATTGGCTGGCTTACTGTACTACTTTAGGGTAGCCACGGATGTACATGGTCCATGCACCATCTAGTGTAGTATATAAAGGCCGGCTCAGAGTAGTCAAGTCCTCCAGACTTGATCACTTTGTAGCTATAGGCATTAGGCTTCAGGAAAGCTCTTCTCCAAAGATCAGACCCTTCAAGATAGAAGGCAGAGATTAGGAAAGTCTTGAGCAAGAGTCTCTTACGTGTCCTCCTCATCATCATCATCGATAACTCCTTGGTTGCTCCACTTCAGAGCCTCCCATTAGAAGTTCCCTCTTACGGTGTTCCTCCTCTTCAGTTCATAGTCTAGGTGTAGTCTCTGATCTTCAGAGTTGTAACAGATAGCACCATATGTCTCTCAGTGAAGGTTGGGGATAAAACAAGGATGCTAGACTCATTAAGGACTAAGAGTGGGCTTTGCTAACAGGAAGTTACAAAGAAGGCACAGATATTTAAGAGAGAATATGGTGGAATAAGGCAGAAGTAGCATAATGAACTTGGAAATGAGATATACTACTTATACTTAGCAAAACAAGATTCAGACTTAGTTAAATGAGTTAGAGTGGATAACTATGGCTAAGTAAGTAAGCTATATAAAAATGCATGGAAAGTAAAGAAAGCCAACTATAAATAATAGTGGCTGACAAAAGGAATATTCTGGAACAAAGAAGTCTGAATGTTCCAGAATATAACAAGGATGCATTAAGGATGCATGAAAATTGGAAGCTAGTATACAAAAAAAAAAAAAAAAAGGAAACCAATTATAATACTTTGAAATAAGTTTGAGATAAAATGGGAGAAAATACCAGTGAAGAAGTGTCAGGCATTGATTGAAAGCATGTCTAGGAAAGTCAAAGCAGTTTTTAAAGCAAATGGTGGCTATATCAAGTACTAATTATATTTTAATAATTAAAAGTACATAAAGCATTTTAATGGAGTCTTAGTTTTCAAATAATCATATCTCCACAGCCACTGGGCCAAATCACATGACTTAAGGGCTAAATGGTAGCCAAGAGTAAGTACTATATTTGATTTCATCAAAACAAAATGAAATTTACCACAGGTATTTATAGTGTTATATGTCTAGTAAATACAATAGTTTCTAGCATGTGATTATGGGAACTATAGAGCATGCAATCCAAATGGTTGCATAGTCATGTGACCAGGAGCACATGATCATGTGAACAAGTAGCCTAATAAGGATAACCCTAGGCTAAGGCTAAGTCCTTTATATTAGAGTAATTCCCTGCACTAGGTATTAGTTATATGATGTGGCAGATCTCAGATGAGATCTAGGTACAGTCTCCAATAATATCTGATCTTAGGATCTAGATTAGGATCTGCATCTGTGGCAGAGATCCAAATGGATCTCCTTGACCTTGCTACTATCATACCTCTCTTATATTTCAGATCCTGTGTATTTTTTTCTTTTATTCTTTCATATCCTTATGGTATGGCTTCTTTTCCATTCCAGTCCCTTGATGTTATGCATCTTGCATAACCACCACTTTTACATTACATGATCATGGGAGATATACTTCTTTTTAGATAACCCTAGCTTGGGGTTTGATTATTTATAAGTACCTTCATGGTTAGTGGTTATATAACATAGGATCTGGGATATTCCCAGGATCTGCCCTGGATTTTCCCTATTAAGATCTTAATATATCTCCATGAATCTGATGAATCTTGAATCTATATCTATAATTTCATTACATCTGTGGCAGAGATCTTTATTCTTATGTTTTCCCTAATCTTCTATTACAAGTCTTTTCTTTTCTTTTATTCCATCCCTTAATTTATAAGACCACTGCCTCACTTTTCATATCCACTCCATGCCTTTATCTCTCTTATTTAATAGTGCACTCTTACTGCTAGTGGTATTCATAGCTAGTAGGTAGTCTAGGGTAGGCTTAGTGTAGTTGGTCTATGTGCCACCCTAGGCCATATATAAAACAATTGCAACTGTCCTAGCCTTGTGTCTTGATACTGGAACCAATAAATGCTTCTTTGGAATAGCTGAGGTTTGGGCTAGACCTCAAAGAACTAGGCAAAAGAAGTCAAAAAAGAGTCAAGGCCTTATATAAAGTGTAGAGCTCAAGTGCACAAGACTGGGGAATCCCAGCTTGTGCCAGCCCTTTATATATGATACAGATGTGTGCACAGACCATGTAACTAGGGTCTGCCCTAAACTATGCTACAGTAAGCAGACCAATGGCAATAAGAGAGTGAGTACCTTAGCAGTTTCTCATGATAACTGCCAGGTAATGATGTCATGGTCTGAAACATTCCAGAATGTGAAATGTGAAATGTGAAGATGTGAAATGTGAGAAGGTGAAAAGACAAGAGGGTTCCCAGGGTCACATGATGTGAAAAGTGAAAAATAATTATAACAATATATAAGGGGCAGGTATGGATGGTCAAGTCTCTCCAGACTTGATCACTTTATACTTTGCAGTTTGCACTTCTTTGAATTCCTACCCTTTTAGGATTAGGCCCATAGTTGCACAGGCATGAGTCTCTTTCAAGTCCTCCTTTGTTACTCCTTTCCAGAGCCTTCTCTTGAGTTTCCTCTTTGTATTCCCTCTCTCACTCTTCATCTAAATTTAGCCTCTGAGATCCAAAGTCATAACACTTGATCCATAAGGCCACTGCCTTACTTCTTATTCTTACTCCATGCCTTTACCTTACCTTATCTATAGCTGAGTGATTACTGCTATTGGTGTTCATAAATAGTAGACCTTAGGGTAGATCTTCTGTAGTTGGTCTATGCACAGACTTTGGCAATATATAAGGCAGGAGGTACAAGCTGGGTTTTTCCCAGTCTTATTCTCTTGACCACTTAGCTGGTTATATAGGATAAGCTACTTTCTGGTGGCTATTGGTTTATACAAGAGTAGTGGTCTTATCTTCTCTTATTTACCTAGTTAGGGGCCACTAGCTATAAGTCATACCAGTTTCCCAGAACAGATTAGAAGCATTTATCAAGGTAGCTTTAGTATCAAGGCAGGATAGATAGTCATCCATTTCATATAGAGCACTTTACATCCTAAATTTAAATTAAACATTGGAATGCTTTTTAAAGTCACTGTATATTTGGTTTTACCAAAGTGAAATAAAATTACCATGGGTATTTGCAGGGCACTTTATGCCCTGTATCTAGATTAAACATTGGAATGTTTTTTGAAGTCACAATATAGAAAAAATAGTAAAGTTTAAAGAAGGTTCTTTAATAATGTGGGATTTAAAATACATTAACTGTGTGTTGAGCTCAAACTACCCCTAAGATAGAGACTCCTGATAAATATAACTTCAAACAACAAGAGTTGGTTTTGACTAGACCCAACTAAAACTAAGCAAGAGGAAAGAAATCAAGTGACTTATATAAAGTGCTATGCTCAAGTGCACAAGACTGGGAAATCCCAGGCTGTGAACTGAGCCCTTATACATGATAGGAATGCACACAGACCATGTAAGTCTGACCTACTCTAAACTACTGCTTTATCAGCCAACCAATGGCAGAAACAGAGCAAATAACTAAGAAAACATGCACTGGCCATAAGATATAATGTTATGGCCTAGACTAGTCTAGACTGTAATGTGTGAAGAAGTGAAAAGTGAAGAGATAAAAGGTAAAGGATTCTCAGAGTCATGTAATATTGTCATATCCTGTATTTTGAATCCAATTCTAATTTAGCTTCTACTTGATTTTCTATGCTTAGTGCTTGCCAGTAAGCTATACTAGTCTCTGATTCTTCTTCATGCAACTCTGGCCCTCCTGCTACTACTCTATCCCACTCCAGTTGCATTTGTGTTTTTTATATCCTAGTATCATTACAAT
>JBBPJW010000205.1:0-46270 GCA_038088935.1 Pulveroboletus aff. viridisquamosus
GAAGAGGGGTGAGTGTTGAACTTGTTCTGTTGGCAGGTTGTTATGCATGCTAAGATCAATGTGCCACTAACTCACAAAGAAAAAGAAAAAAGGATAAGGAGAGCTTGAGTTAACACTAGTAAATACAAGTGCTCAAAGCTAAGGGCTTTGAGATGTTAAGGCTACAGTATTTCTATGCTACAGTACTGCACATGGACCAAGATCCTGATGGGAACTTTTCCATATATGCAGCATGGGGATCAAAAAGAATAGAAGCCTCCTTGAAAACCATCAAGGGTCCAGCTTCTAAGAATGGAAAAGAATTAAAGAAGAAACAGAAATGAAGCAAACTCTATAGGATCTAAAGACATGAGGCTAACCCTATGCCCTGAGTCAGGTAACTCATCACATGCCCTGAGAAGATAAAAGATTAGATAACTGTGTGGAAGAGATAAAATAAAGTCACATGATCAAAAAAAAGCATTATAACACAGATAGTGCAGCCTTTAACAAAATAACAGGCATAAGTGGCCATACTGGGCCACTAGAATTCTTGTTTGATGAGTTATGTTATATACTGGCACTACCTAGCTAGGGGCTATTTTTTATTCTTATTCTAAGCTAAGTTCTTTTTACTATTTACTATCTTTGACTGTTCTCTTTGATTTTATCTTATCTTATATCTTATCATGCCATGAGGTTAGATCTAGCCTATTCTAGCCTTTGCACCTCATATAGCATAGCCTTTTACCTCATTGTAGCCTAGACTTTCTCTAATGTCATGATCTAGCCCTCTAATATCATATCTTACCTTTGCCTTGCTTTTTTTTACTAATTACTCCCTATTTGCCATTGGTTTCTATTTAGTTTCCCTTTGCCCTATTTTCTTATTTAGCATTGTTCTCTATATACCAGCTACCTCATGTATTTCTTATGGCATGGTTTATGCACACTTTATAGCAATATATAAAGGGGCAAGAGCATAGACTGGTTTTCCAGTCTAGAGCACTTGTTTACTTGTTTACCTTGTTTTCTAGTGCCTTCTCTAGGCTGTTATTCTTTTGTTCTCCCCAGTTTTGAGCATCCCCCAAGGTAATTTTCTCTTGCTGTTGATCTAGATTCATAACAAGTTGAAGGATTTTAAGATAGCTGGGGTGACCAGCAAGGAAGTAATTGTGGCAGTAACAGAGAATGAATTGATAAAGGGATTTATCAGTGTTATACTGCAAGACTTTGAGCAACTACACCTATAGCCTTGGTATGTGCTCCTGCTGCTGCTAGAGGTTCTGCTGAAGCCTAGCCTTTGAACTAGAGGCTAGAAGAACTAGGCAAGAAGGATACTGAGTCAAGGGACTTGTGAAAACCTTAGAGGTTCAAGTGTACAAGACTGGAAACTCCAGCTTGGACTTGGACCCCTTTTATACTATTGCATCTTGAGCACAGATCAAGAGAGTGTGCCCTGCCCTACAGTAGTGTACAGTAAGCTACCCAATGGCAGAAAGAGAGTGAAAGTCTAGAAATACATGTGAAAAACAGGTAATATGAGATTATAGGCTAGATCAGCCTAGATCTAGTGAAGTGTGAAGTGGTGAAGGTATGAAATGTGAAATAGTGAAGATGTGACATGGTGACACAGTAAAGGGGTGACAGGGTCACGTGATGTGGATATGTGAAGAGTCAGAAGAAAATGCAACAGGGTGAAAAATGAAATAAAAGAGAAAATGTGCATTATAACAATTAGTGGGAATATACATGCAGTCCTAGTAAATAAAGAGGTTATTATGGAGTTTCCAATCAGTGATGCATTTGTAAAGATCAGGATACATGGGATCATCCCAGACATAAAGGAAAAAGAGGCAGAGGGAATTAGTTTCAGCATGTTTGCAGATGTAAGTAGAGAGGGTCATATTAATGACACAATAGAAGAGATATTTAGGAAGGGTAATAACAAAGGAATTATTGGTAGAGTTGAAGAGATAGAGGTTAGAGTGGTAAGAGAGGATATTAGGACCAGTAAGAAAGGAACCAGCAACATGGTGGAGCTGGATGTCAAAGTCAGCTAAGTCAAGAAGCCAATGGGCTTGTTAATAATTAAGGATCTGGGGGGCATAGAAGTAGGTAAGGTTTTTGTGGTCAATAAAGACCTGGACTGTGTAAGAAAAGCCTTGAAGATATTGGCACCAGTTTTTGAGGGTTTAAATGATTGTGAGAAGTTCTCAGTTGTAGATGTCATATTTCCACATCTGGAGGCATAAGCTAAGGTATCTGTGGCAATGGCAAAGGGGTGGGAGAGGTCAGGAAGCTAAAGGACAGGTTAAGAAAGGAAAAGCACCTTAAGGGAATTGAAGAATTTCTGGCAGGCTGAAGACCAGGACCAAGGAGCTGTCTTCTTGATAAGGTTAAGCAGGGAATAGGTGATAAACAAGTAATTAGAGATAAATTGTCTGTAGAAGTTAGCAAAGTCCAAAAAAAACAAACATCCTTGACTTTCTGGAAAGTGTGTTATAATCATTTTTCACTTTTCACATCACATGACTGTGGGACACTTTTACTCTTCACATCTTCACTATTTCACATCTTCACATTAATCACACTCTAGACCATGACATCACTGCCTGGCAGTTACCATGTGGAACTGCTAAGGTACTTGCTCCTTTACTGCCATTGGTCTGCTTACTGTAGTCATAGTTTAGGGCCAACCTAGTTACATGGTCCATGCCCATTCATGTAGCATATATAAAGGGCTGGTGCAAGCTGGGACTCCCTCAGTCTTGTGCACTTGAGCTCTAGGGCTTTATACAAGGCCTTGACTCTTCTACTTTTCCTCTTGCCTAGTTTACTGAGGGCCTAGTCTAAAACCTCAGCTATTTAGAAAGGCATCTACTGGGACAAGTTCATTAAGTCACAAGAATAGGATGGCAGTAGCCATTTCAAAGTGGGCCATTTGGTAATGCCATCTAGTTTGATGGGATCCATGGCAAGTTTGCCAGGGCAAACCACCATTTCAAGGTATTTGACTTTTAAAAAGGCAAAGGTACACTTCTCCAGTTTTAAATGGAAATTAAGGTCTGCCATCTGTTGAAGAGTACAGGAGATGCAGGTTTTGTGGGTATTAGCATTAGAGAAGGAGGTAAGAAGGTCATCCATATAGATGACAAGCCATTCTTCTGTGATTATATTGTGGAAGAAGTCATTTATGAAATGCTAGAAGCTGGCAGATGAGTTGTTCAAACTGAAAAACATTACTATGTGCTTAAAGAGACCTTTGTGAGTAATAAAGGTCACTTTCCATTGATGTCCATCTTTAATATGGACATTGTTATATCTCTATTAGACATTGAACTTGGTGAAAATCTTTGCTTTACAAAATTTGTTGATAGGGTCAGAGATAAAAGGAATAAGGTAGGTATTACAGATGGTATATTTATTGAGATATCTGTGGTTTTGGCAGAAATAAAGTTTACCATTCTTCTTCCTAATAAAGAAGAAGGAGAATGCCTGAAGGGAGTTAAAGGGGTGTATTTTACCATTATGGAGGTTTTCTTCAATAAATTCTTTAGTAACTTGATGTTTGGAGGTAAATAGGAAATAGACCTTCCCAATCTTGGATATGAAGGTCTTCTTAAGATTAATCACTGGTATTTCAAGAGAAAAGTGAGCTTGTGTTTGGCCTTTTTGACTTCAATATCTGGTTCTGTGAAGGTAACAAGTTTAGCCACCATTATGGAGAAAAGAAAGGCAGAGCAGGAGTTAATAACATAAGAAAAGTGCTATTTATAGAGATTGTCATTGATTGACTGGTTAGAGGGGTTATTCTCTAAATAATGAACTAGATATTTATTATTGGGTAGAGTTATCTTCCTGATTTAATGTTATCAAAGGGAGAGTTGGGTGAATTCAGAATGGTAGAGTTCTTTTGAATGGTCAGAGGCAGTGGAAATAGTAAGTGAGTTAACCATCCAGTTAATATTAGGGTTTCCCTACTGCATGCCATAACATGGCAGGAAACCAAGTGAATTATCCCTTCAAGTTGAAGAAGTATGGTACATAAGTGGGTGATTCAACCCTTCTTGTTTAGGAAGAAGTTAACATTTTGAATGTTAAAAGGAATAGGAAGTTGGATAATGGAAAACTTGTGGTAGAAGACAAACTTCTGGTCAATGCAACTGATTTGTGCCCTACTATTAATGAGAGTAAAGGCATCTACAACTAATCTTGGGCATGTAAATGGAAAGACTTGTAATAGGATTCTTATAGATTTTCTAGAGGGTAATGCAATTATAGGCATGTACAAGAGGAAAGAAGTATCTTGTGTAGAAGAGATACTCTGCTTTAAAAATCCAGCCCAACTTTTCCCACTTTGGGTTCTTTATCACTAATCTCTTTGATTTTAGTTGTTTCTTCTTCAGCTGTGGCCTTCTTAATGAATTTCTTGTCAGAAGAGGTGGTAGGGTTGAATGTGGAAGTAAAGAAACAGTTATTGGGGCAGGAGGCTATATTATATCCAGGTTTTCTGCAATGAAGACAGAAAATAAGCTTAAAGCATTATTTTCATTCCTGGGGAGTTAGTTTGATAAGTTAAATGGAGTCAAAATTCATAGTATTCAGGTCTTTTTCAGCCCAAGGGATTATAAAGAAGGGAACAGATGCCCAAGCATGGACTTTGGAGTTCTTGTGGTGAAGCTCAGTGAGCTTGGCACATTCTAAGGTTTCTTGGAAGTAAATGGCCTTCTTATATCATTCTTTTATGGTGCTAGGGATTTTGTTGAGATTTTAAATTTGACATGAGAGCCAGAGGGGAATTTTAGCTTTGTAATATGCAATAAGGACATTGTTGTTTTTGATATTGGCAAGAACTGCATGGGTTTGGAATTCTGCAGTGTATTTAGTGAGTAAGAGAATTGTTAAATGAGAATGTACTCTGGATTCACTCTAGAATACTTTGAAGTAATGGTTAAACAGGGCTTGGCTTTACTCTATTACACATCTAGTGAATATAACAGTCTTTAGCATATAATCATGGGAACTATTAAGCATATAATGCAATCTAGTTGCAGTCATGTGACTTGAGAGCATATGATTATATAAACAAGCTTCCTATTCAAGGAAACCCTAGACTAAGGCTAAGTTCTAATATTCAAAGTATTTTCCTGCACAGATATTGGTTACATGATGTGGCAGATCTCAGATAAGGTCCAGATATAGTCTCTAATGATATCTGATCTGTGGTAGGGATCCAATGAATCTTCTTGGCCATGCAACAGCCATGCCTTATTCATTTCTGCCTTTCCTGTGCACTTCTCTTCTCTTCTCTTCTATTTTCATGATATGGTTTCTCTTCTCTTCCATTCCCTAATGTGCAAGGCCACTACCTTATTTCTTAGTCACACTCTATGCCCTTTCCTTACTATTTATAGGTAGAGTACTTACTATCATTAGTGGCCATAGATAGTAGTAGTTTTGGACAGCCTCCCTGTACTTGGTCTGTGCATGGGCCCTGGCAATATATAAGGCAGGGAGTGCAAGCAGGTTTTTCCCCAGTCTTGCTATTATATGCTCAGCAAACACTAATGATCTTATCACATAATTGAAACTTCAATGCCAAAACAAGGATAACTCTAGGTTTGGATTTGATTCTATTCAGAGTATTTCCCCATGTATAAGTATTGGTTACATAATGTGGCAGATCTCAGATGAGATCTAGATTGATTACAATGATATCTGATCTAACAGATCTAGATTAGGATTGATCTGTGGTAGAGATCTAGATGGTGATCTTCTTGGCCTCATGGTGGCCTGGCCACATTTATATCCACCTTTATAAGTATGCTTTCCTTTCATTCTCCCACATTCTCATGGTGTAATTTTCTTCCTCCATTTCTGATTTATGAGGCCACTGCCTCACTCCTACCCTTTGCCCTATGCTTCTTTATTTATTAGCTCTGTGTACTTACTGCAATTGATCCATAGATGGTAGTTACCTTTCCTATACATGGTCTATGCACATCTGTAGTTAATATATAAGGGATAGGAAGAGACTTGGGGCAACCCAGTCTTAACCACTTCTGTTACTAGTGTCTCACAGGCCTAGTCTTCATGCAGGTGTGGCTCATACTCTATTGGGTTAAGGCTCAGTCCTTTCCTTTGCCTAGTTTGGGGCTCTAGTGTTAAAAGCCCACTTGTTATTGTTGTTATCCCTGTTCATATACCAGTCTGATTCAGTTTAGAGGCATACTCTTTGGGTGCATAACACTTGCTCTCTTTTTCTTCACCTGAGTCTTTACTGGCCTTCAGAATTAGAGGCTATTAGCAGCTTTACCTTGCCACCTGAGCTTCATTGCTTTATACAGATCTTGATGCATTCTTTCATTTAGCCTAGTTGGAGCCACTAGTACAAAAGCCTCTCCAGTAATCAAGAATAGAATAGGAGCATCCATTAAGGTATTTGAGTTCCAAGGCATAGGTAGTTGCCCATAACATACTCCATGTGATATGTTTTTTGCATTAGTTCCAGTTCCCTGAATTTCAGAGGAGGTTGGAGACTTAGAGTTCAGAGGATAAGGGCATATGTCCTGCTTATGAGATTAGAAGAGAAGTTAGAAACAAAGAGAGAAAGCATTGAGTTATGTTATGGCGCAAGCCTAACATGACAGTTGCACATGACTGTGGGAACCTTAGAGCATGTGATGCGCTGGTCATGTGATCAGTTGCATGTGATTGTGTGAACAAGTATCCTTATAAGGCAAGCCCTAGGCTAGGGTTAGTAGTCTAATATGAGTTTCCCTTGCACTAAAGGTTTAGGTCATGTGATATGGCTGGATCCCCAAAGAGATCTTAGATCAGTATCCGATGATATCTCTATGGAGATTAGGATCTACATCTGTGGCAGAGTTCTAGATAGATCTCCTCAGCCTCAAGGTTGCCATGCCTCTTTCATAGATCTGGATCTATGTGCTTCCTTTCCATTCTCCCACATCCTCATGGTGTGGCATATCTCTTCTTCCATTCTCCCACATCTTACGAGAGGCCCTTTGCCTCATTCCTTCATATCTGCTCCATGCATTCTCCTCCCCTATTTAATATACTTAGTCATGAGCTTCTAATGCTATTGGTGTCCATAGATAGCATAGATTAGGGTAGGTCTCCTGTAGCTGGTCCGTGCACAGTTGCCAGCAATATATAAGCAGGAGATGTCAAGGCTGGGTTCTCCAGTCTTGACCTCTTGTGACTTCAGCTAAGTCCTAGCTCGATCTAAGGGCTGACCCCTAGTGGGGTTCCCCCTCAGCTCTCATCCGCTGGCTGGTCTAGTTTATACACAGGACCTCATTAAAGGCTCATCCTTTCCCTTTGCCTAGTTAGGGGCCACTAGTCAAAAGCCTCATAGAGATCTAGGAAAATCCAGAGACCATTGGCATCCCCCAAGAGAGAAGGTTCAGAGGGTGGGAAGTTTCCCACAACAAGTTATGTTGATATTTAAACTGGGGTACATAATACAGAGCTATAGTACTTATACCTTGAAGAAGTAAAATATATAACAAGGGGAAGAAAATGAGACAGGAGTTGTCTCAGAAGTAAAAGCTGGTATCAATATAACCTGAATATGAATGGAGATGTCAGGTATGACACTAACAATATTATGCCAGGATAAAACTAAATAATAAAACTAAAAAATGACAGAAAATAGGCAGAAGGGCAAGAGATAGGAAATAAGGCTGGATGAACTACAAAGTTATGTTAGAAGAACATGGAAGTATGTATGAGGAATTGTAAGTATTATTAGATAGATAGAAAATAAGATAAATGGGAAACTAGCCAGCACATAGCTTAAAGGTAATCCTCAATCAGAGTTGCATTAGAGATGTTATGAAGTGGACATGGTGGTCCAGAATATAACAGGGGTCCACTTACCTTTCTTGTTCTAATGCATCTGGATATTGGCAAGCCAGTGGACTACAGATATGACAGTGTCTTGCTTCTTAAAGGAGGTATCAAATACCTTAACAAAGCTGCTAAAGAAACCCATAGATATTACCATCCCAGTGATGCTTTTTTTGCAGTAGGTGGTTGCCCAAGAGAGGACAGGCCCTTAGTTGTGTACAAGAGGGTAAATGCAATCTTTTTCTCATCTGAGTTATAAACTGCATTATTAATAAAGAGGTAAAACTGGACAAAGTCCAGCCAGGCTTCTGCTTTGTTGTGGTTACCATCAAAGTGTTCTGGAGTGCTAAAATGAAGCTTAGTGGGTTTGGCAGGGGAGAAGAGTTGGACATGGTAAAGAAAGAGAGAGAAATCAAGGAAAGGGGGAAGGGGGGGCATTGGTGGACAGGAGTAGGGGAGAGAGAAGTGGGTTCTTGAGAGATCTGTAAAAAGAAAGAAAGTTTATGTGTGAGAGCATAATCTTGTTCTTGATTTTCTGTGGAGGATAAAAAAAGATCTTAAAAGTCATTTTCCAGGGTGCTAGGGTAGTGGGTCAAATATTCTTCTGTTTTAGAAGATTCTAGGGGGCCCTTTACAAGTTAAGATCTAGGCTTTTTCTAGAGAATATTGAGGAACAAGAGGATCTTGGGTAAAATGTTGGTAGAACTATAGTAATGGTAGCCATGAGTAAATCATGCTACTTCTTTTATTATGCTAGGCCCAGGTAGAGACTAACATAGATCTCATGGTAAGAGCTAGGGCTAAGAAAAGGCTCAATAATGGTTAGCCTTAGCTACTGGTAATGATGCAAATACAAAACAGCACATAGTTCCATAGTGAGAGTTGGAGATAAGATAAGGATGCTATGGCTTGTTAAAAACACTTGAGTGGTGCTTGCCATTAAAAGAACACAAGCAAGATTCCCTTTGTGAGGGTAGTGTAAAGATTTAGATAATGCTTGGAGAAAGCAAGGTAGAATAAGGCAGAAGTAGTGTAAGGAACATGGGAGAGAAAGTATGCTGCTTATATAAAGAGTAACTTAAGGTTTAGACTTAGTTGAATAAGTCAAGTGACATAACTAAGCTAAGTAAGTAATCCATATGAAAACAAATAAAATGCAATGAAAGTGAACTATAAGTAATAGCTGCTAACTAATGGAATGTTCTGGAACAAGAAAGTCTAAAGGGGACTAATCATAACAATAACTCACTTTGAATTCTTCACAATTCAATTCTGATGACTTAAAGCAAAGTTTATTCTCACTGTTATGACTCTGGATCCCAGAGGCTAAACCTAGATAAAGAATGGGAGGAGGAACATGAAAGGGAAATCCTAGAGGAGGCTCTGAAGAGGAGCAACCAAGAAGGGATCAATGAAGGAGGACTTGGAAGAGACTTGTGCCCATGCAACTGAGGGCCTAAATCTGAAAGGGTTGAGATTCAAAGAAGTGCCTAAAGCAAAGTACAAAAGTAATTAAGTCTGGAGAGACTTAACTACCTATACCCACCCCTTATATATGGCCTAGGGAGGTGCATGGACCAGCTACTACTAGCCTACCCTAAGATACTGCTATCTATGGACACCAATAGCAGTAAGGATGCACTATTAAATAGGGGAGGAGAATGCATGGAGTGGGAATGAGGAGTGAGGCAGTGGCCTCATGAATAAGAGATGGAAAATGGAAGAGAAGGGAGATCTCATAATAGAAGATCAGGATCATATATGAGGATGGAGATCTCTGCCACAGATAAGATCATAGAAGTAGGTCCAAGGATCTGTCAGATCCATGGAGATATAACCAGATCTAGATAGAGAAGATCTAAAGCAGATCCTGGGAAGATCCCAGATCTGAATCATGTGACCACTGACCATAAGGTACTTGTAATAAATAGCCAAGCCCCAGGCTAGGGTTAACCTGAAAAGGAGTATGGTTCCCACAATTATGTAATGTGAAAGTGGTGGTTGTGCAAGATGCATAATACTCACTATTGTTATGGTTTTTACAATTTTAGCCTATTTTCTGGCCAACTTTACTAGAGTCTACTATAAAAGCCCCTAATTTAGATTTGATTCCCCTTATTTAGTATTTTCCAGTTATGATTTTGCATCACTTCCTTGGCCAATTCCCTTATAAACTATTCAAAAACTCTAGTTTTAGATTTAATCTTCTTTTTATTATTGTTACTTTCATTATTTGTCATATTCCATGCCACCAAGTCAACTCCATTCTGTCTCTAATGCAACTCTGGTTACTATTACATTCATAAGCTACATGTTATCTAGTTTCCTTTATTTCTGCCTTTTTCTATCTAATAATACCTGTTATGCAACTAGCAAACATGATGGTCTCTAGCATGTGACCATGGAAACTGTTGAGCATGTGATGTGATCTAGTTGCAGTCATGTGACTAGAGAGCATATGATCATGCAAATAAGTAGCCTTATCAAGAAAACCCTAAACTAAGGCTAATTTTTTTATATTAGAGTATTTTCCTATATAGATATTGATCATATGATGTGGCAGATCTTAGATGAGATCCAGGTACAGTTCTCAATAATATCTAATCTTATAATCTAGATAGACAATCTAATCTATGGCAGAAATCTGATAAATCTTCTTAGCCTTGCTACTACTATTGTTATGTGCTTAGCAGAATACTGATGGTCTTGTTATGTGACCAAGAGACTTGCTTGCCAAAACAAGAATAACCCTAGGTTTGGGTTTGATTCTTATCAGAGTATTCCCTACATATAAGTATTGGTCACATAATATGGCAGATCTCAGACAAGATCTAGATTGAGACCAATGATATCTAATCAAATGGATTTAGATTAGAATTAATCTGTGGCAGAGATTCAGATGGGGATCTCATCAGCCTTATGGCTGCCTAATCACATTCATGTCCACCTTTGCTATATACTTCCCTTCCATCCTCCCATATCCTCATAATGTGGCTTCTCTTTCTTATTCCTTGATTCATAAGGCCACTGCCTTATTCCTAGCCTCTGCCCTATGCTTCCTTATTTATAAGCAAAAGTACTTACTGCTATTGGTGATCATAGATAGTAGCTCTTAGTCATCCTGTATTGGGGCTGTGCTTCTTGTGAATATATATATAGAATAGTAAGGACTTGGAATTTTCCCAGTCTAAACCTCTTGTACAATTATCCAGTTCTTTAGGGGATTTCCACTTATTTCTTTCCTTTGCCTAGTTCTGGGGCTCTAGCATAAAAGCCCTCTCATTGTTGTTGTTGTGGGACTTCATCACTCACCAGTCCATATACATGGTATACTCTTAGAGTATATAACACTATGTCTTATTCATCTCTGCCATTTCTGTGTGCTTTCTTTCCATTCTTTCACATCCTCATGATGTGATTTCTCTTTCATTATAGTCCCTTGATCCATGAGGCCACTGCCTCACTTCTTTATATCTGCTTTATGCCTTTTTATCATATTCTGCATTCTGGATCCTAATTTCAACTCAGTCTTTAGCTATTCTTTATACTATGTGCTAGCTAGTAAGCTATACTGGTTCTTGATTCTATTCATGCATCTCTGGCCTTTCTGCTACTACTCCATTCCACTTCAGTTATACTTGTGCTTTCCCTGCACTAGTAATGCTACAGCTGCTCTGATTCTCCAACCTATTTTCATTCTATTTCAATTTTAGCTTTTTCTCATTTTCAGTCACTTAGTACAACTTTGTTTCTATCTTGTCCTCTCTGGACTACTCCATTTCAACTCTGCACTTTCTCCTGCTCTTGCTCCTTTTACTTTTCTGTTTTAACTCTTGCATTCTTTTATTATTTTTCAGTTTTAGTCTAATATGCCTTGATACTATCATTGCTGACATCTCCATTTATCTCCAAGATACATTGGTACCTGTTCTTGCTTTTGAGACAACCCCAGTCTTATTTCTTCTCCTTGCTTAGATCCTTTGCTACTCCAGAACTATAAGTACTATAACTCCTATATAGTACTGTAGTTTGAATATTAACAAAAACACCCCTGTCTTGAGTTTGTTCTTACTCTAACTGAGCTTCCAAGCTCACTCTCTGAACTTTCAGTTCACTCCAGAGTAACTTCAGGCCTTAATGGAATTCTTAAGGAAATTTGAAGGGCTTGTTCTCATTATAACTAGGCTTAATACTTCTCATCTTGCCTGTCCTTTGTGTTAAGCTGTAAGACTGCTCTTTTCTTTTCCTCTGACCCCTTTATAAATTGAAACATCAGGTTGTGCAAGGGCATATCACATAAGATAAGGCCAAGTTCCATCTAATCCAAGAAAAGCTTTCTTTGAAAGCCCCTGGAGCTATGCTCTTACCTACAAATTGAGCACCATTAGCAGGCTCAGGAGTTTGTTCTAAAGCTCTCTCTCACTATTGCTCTGAATTCTAATAGTATCTTGTACCTAGAGCTTATTCTTTCTAGCCTTCCTATAGCCTAGCAGCATGCTTGGCTTAAAAGATCCTTTAGCATCCCCAGAATTAGACCTGACAGTAAAGCAACTAGGTTACTATCAGTCATGACCCTCAGTAGTTTTGACACTTTTCCCTTTACTATTTATAGTTAAGTACTTATTGCCATTGGTGGCCATAGATAGCAGTAGTTTAGAGCAGCCTCTCTATACTTGGTCTGTGCACAGACCTCAGCAATATATAAGGTAGGGGGTACAAGCTGGGTTTCCCCAGTCTTGCTCTCTTGACCTTTAGTCCACTTTTACTAGTCTGCTATTAGGCAAAGGCTATTTCTGACTCCATTCCAGGATCCTGAGCTTTTAGCTTTATATAGGCCTTTAACATATCTTTCTTTCAAGCAGCCTAGTTTGAAGCCACTAGCCTAAAAGCCCTTTCAGTAGTTTAGATCAAGCACAATTTTAGAAATGTCCATTAAGATGTTCTAAGCACAAGTTTACAGATAGCTGTCCTGTATCAATACCTATAACTTTATATATGTTACCTCTGAGCCATTCTGATATATTTCCATAGTAATTCCAATCTTACTTTTTTTTTTTTCTTCTTATCTGTTTCTGTTATTCTTTAGTTTTATCTTAACATGATGTTGTTTGTGTCATGTTTAACATCTCCATTCATATTCAGAATGCTTTAGCACCTGCCTTTACTTTTAAGATAACTCCTGTCTCATCTCCTTTTCTTTGTTAGATAATTTACTTCTTCAAAATATAAGTACTATAGTTTTGTATTTTATACCTCAGTTTGAATATCAATATAACTCAGTACTCTCTCTTGCTGTTCTATATCCCCCTTTGACCTTGTGAGCAGGCTTTATGCCATTACACCTCTAAATCCAAGTATCTATGACTTACTCTGACCCTCCAACTGAAACACAGGGAAAACTAACTATTAAACTTGTGCTTGAAATATCTTGGTAAATACTTCTATCTTATGCAAGTGAAACACACAGGCAATGCATTGAACTAGAGGCTTGGACTAAAGGCTACTACCCTAGAGGGTGCTCTGAATAACTAGAGTTGACTTTGATTAGATCAACCAAAACTAGGCAAGAGGTAGAATAAGAATCAAGTGACTTGTATAAAGTGGTAAAGCTTAAGTACACAAGACTGGGGAAAACCCAGGCTATGAACTGAGCCCTTATATACTATACAGAGATGTGCACAGACCATGTAGGTCTAGCCTACCCTAAACTACTGCTTAGTCAGCCATCCAATAACAGAAAAGAAGCATTTGACTAAATAGAATATATAATGGCCATAAGATATGATATTATAGTTTAGACCAGTTCAGACTGTGACTATGTAAAGAGGTGAAAGTGTGAAGATGTGAAAAGATGAAAGGGAATGGGTTCCCAGGGTCACATGATGTAACATGTAAAAAGTCAAAAAAAAAGTGAAAAGATGGTAAAAATGAAGAAAAAAAACATTATAACATAAACTACTGGTAAGGCATTTGTGCTAGTGGTTCCAACTAGGCAAACAAAGAAAAAAAACACTAAGACCTATATAAGGCCAAAGTGCAGGTAACAACAGTAAAGCTGAATAAGCCTCTGCCTAAAGGTCAGATATAAGAATCTAAGGTAAAGATTAAGAGAGCAAGACTGGAGAAACCCAGCTTGCCACTTCCTGCCTTATATATTGCCAGAGCCCATACATGAATCAAAAACAGGGAGGCTACCCTAAACTACTGCTATCTATGGCCATTAATAGCAGTAAGTACTTAACCTATATATAGTAAGAAAAAGACATAGGGCATGACTAAAAGGTAAGGTAGTGATCTCATGAATCAAGAGACTACAATGAAAAAAAAGCCACACCATGAAAATATGGGAAAATGGAAGGTAAGCACACAAAGAAGGCAGAGATAAATAAGGCATGGTCACTACATGGTCAAGGAAATCTATTAGATCTGTAGATCAGATATTATTAAGGACTGTACCTGGATCTCATCTAAGATCTGCCACATTATGTGACCAACACCTGTGCAGGGGAATATTCTAAATATTAGGACTTAGTCTTAGCCTAGGGTTTTTTGAATAGGAAGCTCATTCACATAATCACATGCTTTCAAGTTACATAACTGCAACTAGATCACATCACATGCTAGAGACTGTCATGTTTGCTAGATATATAATATTAACCTCTTCAATTCTTCTAAAATTTAGGGTACTAGAACTAGTGCAAAGGTACATTACATAAGGTAAAGCCAAGCCCCATTTAACCATTTTTCTGAAGCATTTTGGAGAAGATCCAGAGTATACCTGTTACAATTGCTTTATTCTTTTTTCTTAACTATATGTCTTGGCTTCTAACTTCTTGCTCTATAAGCTTTCTTGTTATATTCCAGACTTTTTAGTTTTTTATTACTTTAAATCCATCTAACTCAGTAGTCATTACTTATGGCCCACTCTCTTTACACAGTTTACTTATAACTCAACTTTTCAGAATTCCTTCATATTCTATTCATTTTCAAACAAATCTTTAGTTATAACCTTTGACTTATCTAGCAGAGCTAGAACTTAGTTTACTTGTACTATAAAGTAGTGTACTTTACCTCTTGTCTCTCTACACTACTTTTTACCTTGATTTTATCTTGAATCCATCTTAATCTTCTTGTACCAAGTGTCTTGAAGAATACCACCTTGATTTTTAACTCATTAATAAAACTTGACCACCTGTGATTGCAAGCAGGAAGAAATTTATCTTAGTAGGTTCTAGTGTCCCTGCTTTGCCTCTCCAGGCATGATTTCAATCAATTTCTGACACTCTGCAACTGATATTCTCTTCTACTTTACCTAAATCCTATTCCATAACTTCTCTATATTCTTTGAAGGGGCTTTATACTCAGCAAGTCTTTTTTTGAGGTACCACCAGAGATGTTCAATGAGGTTAAGGTTAGGAGACTGTGCAGGCCATACCATAGTTCTGAAATCCTGTTCTTTTAGCCACTTTCTAATCTTTTTGCAAGTATGCTTAAAATTATTGTTCTGCTAAAAGATAATATCAGAAGAATTAAAACCATGATACTGCATGGTTTTTAACAGTTTATCCTTCAAAACTTAAAGGTAAAGATTTCCATCCATCCTATTATCTAATTTGATAGCATATTCAATTTTCTCCCAAGTTATACAGCTCCAAATTATCACAGAGCCTTTACCATGCTTAATAATACTCTTTACCAGCCTATTACTAAGCCTCTTACCTGGCTTTTTCCATACTCATTTCTTTCCATTCGAATCCAGGTGATTGATTTTGGTCTCATCAGACCATATTATCTTTTTTCAATTCTCTATAGTTCAGTTCTTGTAAGCACATGCAAAGTTTAACCAGACTTTGTAATATTTTGATGAAAAAAGAGGTTGTTTTAGCTTAAAAATAGCTTTTATGCCACTTTTTTTTCAAGTGCCAGTGAATAGTGTTGGAATAAAGGGGTTGATTGGTGAAATTAGAGAGTACTTTGGTCACTTGAACAGCATTCTCTGCTCTATAAGATAAGATAAGATAGATAGCATGGCAAATATTGATAAAAGAAAGCTTGGATGGACAATTACCAGTGGACTTCTGAAGATCTGGGTGCTCTTGGGAAGATAGCCTTAATATAGTAGCACATTCAATATCAAGCTAGGTGGCAATAATATAAGCTAAATGGCCAGCATCAATTTAAGCAAGGATAATATCCTTGTAATCAGCTGTAAGAGATTGCATGATAATGGAAGTGGAGAATAAGAATGTGTGGGAGTATTTTGAAACTCAGACATACTGTTTACATATGCATTTTTGTTTGCAACAACAAATATAGCTTAATATGATAGAGATTTCAACTTTCAAATCAAAAGTACATATACTGGCTGTTATGATCCCATTATACACTGACAGTCTCTTCACATGACCATGGGATTTGCCTGCCATATAAAGATAAACCCCAGGCTAGGTGTTAATTTGTTATATCAGAGTATTCCCTGCTAATGGGTTAGTCACATGATGTGGCAGGATCTCAGATGAGATCTTAGATCATACCAATGATATCTGATCTAACAGATCTAGATTAGGATCATATCTGTGGCAGAGATCCAGATAGATCTCCTTGGCCTTATGGCAGCCATGCCACATTCATATCTGTTGACCCTGACACTTTTATTCTCCCACATCCTCATGGTTGTGGTCCTCTTCCTAATCCCTTGGTCTGCAAGGCTGTTGCCTTATACCTTACTCATCACCCTATGCCCAGTTTCCTATTTAAGAAGGTATGAGAGAATAGTGCTATTGATTACATAGATAGTAGATTACTCATCCTGTATATGAGGCTATGTCTCCTGGCAATATATATACAGGGTGGGCAAGACATGGAGTCTCTCCAGTCTTGATCACTTGTATCTCTACTCCCCTTACTCTGGGCTCATTAGCTTGAGTTAACCCAGATCCCTTAGTCACCTCTTCTTCCTATTCAAAATTCACAAGCCTAGTTAAGGGCCACTAGTGCAAAAGCCCTCTTGTTGTTATTGTTGCCTGTCACTTACCAGTTGTTTGCAGTTATTCAGATTGCACTCTGAGCAGTGCATAACACTGGCCCAATAAAATATTTATCTTGTAATGATTATATCTTGGTGGCATCTAGATGAAATCACATGATACATAGAGCAAAGTTGTAGCCAAGGGTTTCTACTGTTATAACATGCTTTTTCTTTTTTTGATTATATGATCTTATCTTATCTTTTACACATGGTTATCTAATCTTCAATCTTATCAGGGTATGTGATGAGTTAGCTGACCCAGGGTACAGGGTTTGCTTCCATTTCTATGCTTCTTTTCATTTTTGCTTTTTTTTTCCATTTTTCAGAAGCCAGACTCTTAATGGTTCCCACCAGAGCTTCTTTTCTTTTTGATCCCTGTGCTACATGCATGGGAATCCTCCCATCAGGGACTTGGTTCATGTGCAATACTGTACACTATATAAACTGCAGTCTATAGCATATATTTCTTAGCTTTAAGCACTTGTAACACAGGTGTTAACTTGTCACTTTCCTTGCTTCCTTCTTTCCTGAGCATTTGACACTATCAATCTAGTGGTGCATAACAATTGCTCAAAGCTACTTTACATCCCCTTTCCTCTTGTTACCAAAACCCACTATGCCATCAAGATTTCTTGTTTTCAGAAGGAGTTATTTACACAATGAGAAGAGAGAGAGTTAATAAAATACAGTCACTTTAAGGCTAGACTTGAGGATCAGAAAGCCAAGGAAGAATACCTTAACAAGATGACCAAGGAGAAGATTCAAAGACTTATCAAGAGAACAACTTGTTGTTATTGCTGCTATTGGGAGAATAAGGTTGAGAGAAAGACATTAAAGAGAAGATTTGAAGTTGCTTATCATTATAACATGCTGATCATGCATCTATTGAAGAGAAGAATCAAGATCATCAAGGAAGATAGAAAGAAGAAAGTTGCATATACTCAAAAGTTCACTTCAGTCTGACTTTAGTCTTTATGCCCCACAACAAGTTTAAAGAAAGTTACTCCAAGGTCAAGCTATGGCTGATAAGAATAACAACATGACAGGTTTGATTGAGCAGATGGCAGAGCTGTCACTCAGATCCAAGAATAATATCATAAGGAAAGTGGTGAATCTGGGCCCTTGGGATGGGAACAGATAAAAGTGAAAAAGGTGGTAGATTTCCTTGGGAGTCTGGGTTTGAGAACAGGAGTGGAAAAGCAATCACCTTAGGGTAATAGCAGTGCTCTTGAGGATAAAAGGTTTAGCAGATTACTTTGCCACACTAACACTAATGGAGTACAATAAGCTAGAAGATCATTACATTTGGCAGGATGACAGGGACACCAGCATACCTCTAGGAGAATCCACTTGGCCATCTTGGATAGAGCTCCAAAACAAGATCAAGGGACACTTCAGGATTAAAAAACTTACCCATCAAAGCTTGAAGGAGCTGCAAGCCCTCAAGTAACAAGAGAGAAAAATCAATGAGTTCTTGAACAAGTTTGACCTGTTGAGAAAAGAGGCCAAGATAAATGACAATTATGCAGTGGAGTTGCTAAAGCAGGCCATGAATTATAGAATTTATTTACAGGTAACACTTCAAGGAGGTGATAACAGTCAATACCTCAATATGTTTGCTTGCTTCAGGCAAGTGGGGTGAACATTCAAGAAAATAACTGTAGAATGGCCATTATTCTAAATGCAAGGACCTTTTAATTGCTTCAATCCTCAAAGTCATTTACTTCCTGCTCCCCTTATTCTTAGCCTTAACAACCTCTGCCTTTTCATTTTATGGTGGTAAATACTTAACCTGGATGTGGTGCTTCCATGGAGATAGACTGCCAAGATGCAAGACCATCTTATTCCCCTCTTGTTATGATGCCTTTTTTCTTTTCTTGATTATGTGATCTTATCTTATCTTCATCACATGGTTATCTAATCATTTATCTTATCAGGTCACATGACAGATCACATGATCCAGGGCATAGGGTTAGCCTCATGTCTCAAGATCCTGCAGTTCTTTTCATTTCTGCTTCTTCTCTTTTATTACAGAAGCTGGACCCTTGATGATTTCCAAGGATGCTTCTCTTCTTTCTGATCCCCATGCTACATGTATGGGAATATTCCCATCAGGGGCTTGGTCCATGTGCAATGCACTGTAGTATAAATACTGTAGCATTATCATCTCAAGACCCCAGTCTTGAGCACTTGTACTATACTTGTATTAACTCAAGACTATTCTTGCTATTCCTTCTTCTTCTTAAAAGAGTCTGTGGCACTGCAAACTTGTGGTGCATAATACCTCTGACATGCTACAATTGTGGCAAAATAGATTATATGGCTAGGGACTACAGGGCCCCAAGGAGCCCTGCTAGATCAATAATGCCAAACAGATTCTCTTCCCATGTATTATCTACCCCTCAGCAGTGGCAACAACAAGTTTAGCCAATCTGCTTTGGAGATTTTTCCCCTTTTAATGAGAATGGCTGGTATATAGCTGAACTAGAAGCCATTGGTCCAGTGTACAATATGGCAGATGCTATCAGATTTCAGAAGATTCCTGCTGCCTCTTGAAGATCAATAAAAAAAAGCAAGGGCTTACTTCCAAGATGTTTTTGAGTGAAAGGGAAAAGAGGGAAAAGATCAAGGAGATATGAAGAACTAGGTGTCATATCTCCACATAAATGCTCTTTTTTAAAAAAATTTGTACTAAGTAGCCTTTAGGCAACAATAGATTGTTTTTCTGCTGGAAAGGTGTCTCACTTGAACATGGCCCCAGCAAAAGGGTGCTTAATTCCTTCCATTAAGAAAACTAACAATTATCTTTACTCAGATTATGAATGGGAAATAAAAACCCTAGATAAAGTATTCAATAGAAAGGAATAAGATAAACTCAAGATCAGAATTAAATTAATAGAAGAAACTTGAGGAAGAGAAGGTTTAAAAACTATCAATTGTGGGTTTACTGATGCTATTTTAGACTCAGGAGCTTCACTATTGTTTATTGACCAGTAAATTGTATGAAGACACAGTTTGTATAAAAAACCCATTGTTATGCAACTAGCAAACACAACAGTTCACAGCACATGACTGTGAGAACTGTAGAGTACATGATGTGAATGATTGCATAGTCATGTGACCAGAAGCATGTGATCATGCAAACAAGATGCCTTATAAGGATAACCCTAGACTAAGGCTAAGTCCTATTAATCAGAGTATTCTCCTGCACCAGTTATTAGTCATATGATGTGGCAGATCTCAGATGAGATCTAGATCCAGTCTCTGATGATATCTGATCTTATGAGCTAGATTAGGATCTGATCTGTGGCAAAGATCCAGATGGGATCTTCTCAGCCTTATGGTGGCCATGCTGCATTCATATTTGAGAACCAGTGCACTTTTCATTCTCTCACATCCTTATGGTGTGGTTCCTCTTCCATTCCAGTCCCTTGATCCATGAGGCCACTGCCTCACTCCTCATTCCCACCCCATACATTCTTCTCATATACTATAGAGCTAGTTACACTACTGGTGACCATAGATAGTGTAGGTTTAGGGTAGGCTCCCTGTACTTGGTCCATGTGCAGACTTAGGCAATATATAAGGCAGGGGGTACAAGCTGGGGAAACCCAGTCTTTGTTACAGCACAAGCCTAACACAATGGTTGCACGTGACCGTGGGAACCTTAGAGCATGTGATGCGCTGGTCATGTGATCAGTTGCATGTGATCGTGCAAACGAGTATCCTTACAAGGCAAGCCCTAGGCTAGGGTTAGTAGTTCTTTACGAGTATTCCCCAGCACTAAGACATAGGTCATGTGATGTGGCTGGATCTCAGATGAGATCTTAGATCTATCTGATGATATCTCTAACGGAGATTAGGATCTGATCTGTGGCAGAAATCTAGATAGATCTCCTTGGCCTTCAGACAGCCATGCCATTCTCATAGAACCAGGGCAGTGCTTCCTTTCCATTCTCCCACATCCTCATGATGTGGCGTATCTCTTCCATTCTTATCCCTTGATCCATGAGGCCACTGCCTCACTCCTCATATCCGCTCCATGCATTCCCCTCACTATCTATTAATTAGTCATGAGCTCCTTACGCTATTGGTGTCCATAGATAGCATAGATTAGGGTAGGTCTCCTGTAGCTGGTCCGTGCACTCTTGCCAGCAATATATAAGCAGGAGATGTCAAGGCTGGGTTCTCCAGTCTTGACCTCTTGTGACTTCGGCTAAGGTCCTAGCTCGATCTTAGGGCTGACCCCTAGTGGGGTTCCCCCTCAGCTCTCATCCACTACTTGGCCAGGTTTATACACTAGATCTCATCCAGACTCATCCTTTCCCTATTGCCTAGTTAGAGGCCACTAGTCAAAAGCCTCATAGAGATTGAAGGAAAGTCCAGAGACCATTGGTATTCTTCAAGGTATCAGAGAGAGTTTGAGAGGGTGGGAAGTTTCCCACAACAGTCTTGCTCTCTTGATCTCTTAGCTGAAGGTTTATACAAGAAGCATCTTTTAATCTGTGGTTCCATCCCAGAAGAGATCCACCACTCTCATGAGGCAGTACTCCTTTGGTTGCTGAGCCCACTAGGCTTTATACAGGACCATTATATTCTCTCTCTTCATTGCCTAGTTAGGGGCCACTAGCCAAAAGCCTCACCAGTCATTCAGGATAGGATAGAAGCATCCACCAAGGAAGACATGAGTTACAAGATAGGATAGCTAGGTTGCCACTTTACCCATGGGAAAACCACTAATGGTATTTAACATGGATGAAATGCAAGAAACCATAGGACAGTTATGCAATACATAGTCCTATATATGTCAATCAAGGACAAGGATGGCAAATGGCATCAAGAATGACTACAAGCCATGGTATTCAATCTAGGTTCTGTTAATATTTTAATAGGATATGACTGGTTTAAATAACATAATCCAAATATTAACTGGGTAGGAAAAACAGTCAAATTTTCCAAGTGTCACACAAACTGTCACATTTTCAATGTCAATGTCACAGAAGACCAAGAACTCAAGAAGGCTTTACCCAAGGAAGTATGGCCATTTCTAATAGTTTTTTCACAGAAACAATCAGAGCAGATGCCCACCTAAAAATCATGGGATCACATAGTGGACTTAAAAAAGGATTTTATTTCAAAGAAAGGTCATATTATTCCTTTAGCAGATGCTAAGTTAGAGAAATTATGTAAGTTTATCAAAAAAGAATCAGCAAAAGAATACATTTGCCCTTTAAAATCCTCTCAAACTTCTCCAGTATTCTTTATTGGAAAGAAAGATAGAGGAAAGAGGATGGTGATTGATTACCAGTATCTCAACAATGCCAATATAAAAAACAGTTATCCATTACCTCTCATTTCAATACTCATCAATAGATTAAAGGAAGCTGACATCTTCACCATGTTAGATCTTAGGTGGGGATACAATAATATCCGAATTAAGAAAGGTAATGAATGAAAGGAAGTGTTTACTACTTCTCTTGGTGCATATGAACCCTTAGTCATGTACTTTGACATGTGCAACTTATCCAGAACTTTCCAGGCAATGGTTAATAACATCTTTGCTGACCCTTGGGCAGAAGTCCTGATTTATATAGATAACATCATCATTTTCACCAAAGACAAATTACAAGTGAATCACTTTATGGTGGTCCAAGAAGTACTTCAACATCTCCAGGACCATGACCTGTTTCTTAAACCATTCAAGTGTCACTTTGTGCAATCAGAAGTTGATTACCTAGAAATGGTAGTATCTAAAAAGGGGATAAAAATGCAATTAAATAAGACTAAAGTGATTACAGAATGGCCACAGCCTTGAACAGTCAAACAAGTGCAATCTTTTCTAGGCCTTGCAAATTATTATTGTTACTTTGTGCCTAATTTTGCCACTATTGCTCACCCTCTTCATGCTCTCACTCAAAAGAGTGTTTTTTTTGTCTGGTCTCCTGATTGCAACACTGCCTTTTATTATCTTAAATCCCTTCTCTCCTCTGACCCCCTCTTGATTTATCCTAATTCTTTCCAACCTCTCTGCATTAAAACTAATGCATCCAATGCTACTATGGGTACTGTTCTTTCCTATCAGATAGACAATGGTTCATAACATCTGGTAGCCTATATGTCCAAAGCTTTTCTTTCTGCAGAATTTAATTATCTAATCTATAACAAGGAATTGCTGGTGGTCATTCAAGCTCTTAAAGCTTGGTAACATTATCTTATTGGCCAGGTCTCTTTTGAAATATGAATGGATCATAAAAATTTGGAATACTGGTGAAAACCTCAAGACCTGTTCCCTTATCAAGCTTGCTGGCAGATCTTCCTTTCTAAGTTCAATTATACCTTTATTCACAAACCTGGTACCTCCAACAGGCATGCTGATGCTCTTTCTTGACATTCTAATCATAATCTTCCTTTCAATCTCAACAAGGGTATTCTTCTTCTTCCTGATTCTCTTATTATATGTACCATTAATCTATCTTCTTTTTTCTTTTCTCAAGTTGTATCTATTTCTTGTTCTCTCTCCCTTCCTTCCTCCTGGTATTATAATAAAGACCATCAGATATTTAAAAATTCTAAAAATCAAATATTTGTCCCACAAGCTTTACATTCTCAGTTACTTTATTTAACTCATTCTTCCCCATTAGAAGGGCATGCTGGGCAACTCCACACCTTTCAACTCCTTACCAGATATTACTACTGGCCCTCATTAAAAAAAATATCATCTTATTTATTTGCCACTGTTTTACTTGTGCTATGGCTATGGGACAGGAACTTCTAACCCCAATTATTTCCCTTTCTGCAGCATTGGCTCCTTGGCAAGACCTTTCAGTTGATTTAATCACAGGTTTACTATTAGTACAAGAAAAGAATGCTATCCTCATAGTAGTAAACAGGTTCTCAAAAGAAGTGGTTTTTATTCCCTATTCTTCTTCTCTTTTTTCTTTAGATTTAGCCAAACTTTTTCACAACCATGTTTGGTCATGTCATGGCCTCCCATGTTCTTTGGTCTCAGATTAAGGACCACAATTTGATTTAGCCTTCACAACAGAGCTTCATAAAGCTCTTCATATATCCTTCAAAACCTCCACCACATATTACCTGCAAACAGATGGTCAGACAGAGTGCATAAACCAGAAATTGGAAAAGTATTTGCAAACATTCATCTTGAAACAACAGGCATATTGGATTAACTGGGTAAAACTGGAAGAATTCCATCATAATAACTTCTTTTTATCCATTACAAAGACTAGTTCTTTTGCCATAATCAAATGATTTTCCCCTCAAATGGGCTTTGAAGGCCCACTCATGTCATCCCTGTTTACTGAACAATTAGATCATTTATTTTCCACCATTCACAATTCTCTGGAAAAAGCTTGTGCCACTATGGCCTTTTAAAATACTAGACCATCCTATGCAACTTACTCCATAGATAACTCAGTAATGCTCTCTACTTGCAACCTATCCCTCCCTTATCCTTTCAAAAAGCTCATGCAATGCTGGATTGGGCCTTTTCAAGTACTTAATGTCCTACTGAATGCTGTCCAGTTATAGCTTTCCACTACCATGAAAATTCATCCTGTGGTAAACATTAGTCATGTCAAAAAGGCTCTTGACCCTTTACCCAGACAGGCAGTTATTACTTCTAATCCTGTTGTCATTACCAAGAAAGGGTATAGCAAGTATAAGATTGAGGAAATTGTGGATTTGCAACTTTGCTGGGACAAACTGGAATACCTGGTTTATTGGAAAGAATACTATTATGTACCACTCTGAGTGCAATCTGAATACCAATGCAAACTGGTAAGTAACAGGCTGACCAAACAACAAGAGGGCTTTTAAGCTAGTGGCCCCAAACTAGGCTTGTAAATCTTGAATAATGGAAAGCCTGAGTTAACATCAAAGACTAGTGCTTAGACTGTAAGGAATTAAGGAGAAACCCAAGTTAACACTGAAGTGCTTAGGTAAAGGGGAGAATAATACAAGTAATCAAGACTGGAGAGACTCCAGGTCTTGCTCACTCTGTATATATATTCCCAGGAGGCATAGTCTTGGTACAGAATAAATAAGCTACCATCTGTGGACATCAATAGTAGTAATCACTCCTATTATTTAAATATGAAAAGGTATGGAGTAATGAGTAAGAATGAGGCAATGGCCTTGTGGATCAGGAATAATAGAAGAGAATCATACCATGGAAATGTGGGAGAATGGAAGGGAAGCTCAGAGAAAGTGGATATAAATGCAGCATAATAATCTTGAGATCAAGGAGATCTATCTAGATCTCTGTCACAGATATGATCCTAATCTAGATCCATTAGATTAGATATCATCAGTATCAATTTAAGATCCCATCTGAGATCCAGCCACATCATATGACTATTCCATGAGTGAGGAATAACTCTAATATAATAAATCAAACCTAAGTCTAGAGTTTATCTTGTTTAGGCAGGTAAGTTCCATGGTTACATGAGGAAATCATTAGTGTTTGCTGAGTACATGACAGATACTCAACCAAGAATCATACATGGCAATCAACAGAGAATGTGGCTAATGCTTCAGAACTTGTTTATAATTTCCACAAACTAAATCTTTCTGTATCTTGTCAAATCTTTGCCATTAATCATGCTAAATTTACCAGATCTTTCCATCCCTATGTCAGTTACACAGCTGAAGCTCCATTATAGTTTTCTTATTTGGAATCTAAGAACTAAAAAGGAGGTAGTGTTATAATGTACTTTTTCTTTTCTTGATTATATGATCTTATCTTATCTTTCACATGTGGTTATCTAATCTTCAATCTTATCAGGGCATGTGATGAGTTAGCTGACCCAGGGTACAGGGTTAGCCTCATATCTCAAGATCCTGCAGGGTTTGCTTCCATTTCTATGCTTCTTTTTATTTTTTCTCTTTTTTTCCATTCTTTAGAATACAGACCCTTGATAAATTCCACCAGAGTTTCTTTTCTTTTTGATTCCCATGCTGCATGTATGGGAATTCTCCCATCAGGAACTTGGTCTGTGTGCAATACTGTACTCTATATAAACTGCAGTCTATAGTCATGTATTCCTTAGCTTTGAGCACTTGTAATATAGGTGTTAACTTGTTACTTCCCTTACTTCCTCCTTTCCTGAGAATTTGACACTATCAATCTAGTGGTGCATAACATCTACTACAATACATCCCACCAAAGTGAAGTGTCATTTGTTCATGTGATTGCAGTACACTTCACATACCAGATTGAAGTTAGACATTGGGCCAGTTATTGAAGTCACTGTATATATAGTCTAATGTTTGCATGGTCTGCCTTTTCAAAAAAGTGCATTCAGCCCTTACCATGGTATCATGGTATCCAACATTACAACTGCCAACCAAGCAAGAATCAGGCTTCTTAGGACAAAAAACCCATTCAAGCAGCTCTCAAAGCCATCAATGCATCAGGAATCAGATCAGATGGTCTGCATACATTTTCTCTCCAAGAGGCATGTGAAGAGCAACCTGCCCATGATGCTGCTGCTAAGCAGATGAAACGGATGGCAGAATGGGAGCAAATACATACTAAGCGAGAGGTGAAGAAGCAACAAAAAGAGAAAGAGAGGTCACTGTGAAAGGCACGAGAGGCAGAGGAACGTGCTGAGAGAAGACAGCGGGCTGAGGAGAAGGCAAGACAGAAGCTTGCAAGTGAAGGAGTACTGCCGACCCGAAAGAGAAGGTGGCGGACATGAAGCGAGGAATGAGCTTGATGAACCAATTGTCAGTACTGTTGGTGGTGATACTGAGAATCTTAACGGGGCAAGGCCATGACTAAGAATATTGCTCAAATTTCCAGCCACTATAGACAGATCGGTCAAACCGATGAACCAGCGAAGAGCCATTAGGGACGAAGAGGATCCTTCGGTAATCAACCCCTCCTTGTTGTAGTGCAACGGCAATTTCCGAGACATGACTTCAGCCTGGCTCGTTTCCCTGGTACAGCCCTCTACTGGAGTACATTGATAAAGATAGACAGTCACTGTTAAAAATATATAAACATCACCATCAGATAGAGAACTATTTTCCCTCTGAGAGAGAATTAAACAAATTTCTCTTTGAGTAAAAGGATGTTGTGCTATTGAGTCAACAAGCTTAGGCGACCCGTTCCGGGTCATGCACTGTACCAAAAGTAACCTGTGTGCAGGGCTGCTTTGCAGAAGAACATATCTAACATCTGAACTGCTGAGAGCACTTACGTTCTAGCGAAGGACACGGTGCTTTCTCTTCTCGGCGACGACATACAGGACCATCAATCCCACTGTGCCTCGCTAGTACATTTGGCAATTTTTAGTAAAATGGCAGATGGAGTATACGAACATGCTAGTTATTCCACCCTACGTGAGTTCTCACTCCACGGCCTCTGACAGAATCAGGTTTCATCATCTCAAAACTCATGAGGTCCCAAAGCGTCAGGAGACCCGGAGGACGCAGTCCTACAGGGACGGAATGAAGACGTCCCCCGTGAAGCGGTACCATACTCTGTACCAGAAGATCGGGGACGCATGGAAATGCGTCTCCTGAGAAAACTGGATGCCCGAATGTCAGTACTAGTGTTAATATACATTCTAAATTATGTGAGTGTCTTGTCTACTCATTTATCTGTGAAGGCAGACAACGATACAGATGGATCGTAACAACGTTGCGTGAGCTATTCACGGAAAGTCATAGGCATTGACTTGATTATCCACAAGGGCCGCGAGATTGCGTGGCTTTGAGAAGGAGCTTCGTCTGGAAGAATATCAATTTGACAACGTCTTGAGTGTCCTATACATCGGTTACATCCTAATACAAGTGCCTTCGTAAGTCTCATGGTTTGCTCTACAGGTAATGCCTGCGGCTTGACCTGATAGTAATATGTTTCTTAATCATATTGGGAGACCCTCTATTTATCTCTCAGCATGTATGGCGATCTGGGGCTTTCTTTCCTTCCTTATGGGTAATATTACGCATTGTTCATCGCTAATTTGGCTGATTCTCATTCAGGTACAACCACCACGTAAATTGTGCATTTCTCTTCATTTGTTTGTCTGATTCGTTCTTGCGAAGATACACTGGTGCTCTCCTTACACGATTCCTCATTGGTTTTGTGGAAGCCGCATTTTTTCCTGGGGCCTTATTACTCCTCTCCAAATGGCAAGCCAGACAACACTCAGTCTTGCTATGGTGTTGCTGATAGTCAGACAGGTATAGACGCAGAGAGATGGGCGAAAGGACTGCAATTTTGTCGTGTGGTATCATGATTAGCAATGCATTTGGCTCCCTCATAGCATCTGCAGTTCTCAATGCTATGGATGGTGTTTGGGGATATGCTGCATGGAGGTATAATCACACTACATTTCACTTGCAAACTAGTCCTGATCTCACTCTTGTAGGTGGTTATTCTATATTGAGGGGACGCTTACTGTCATTGTTGCTCTCAGTGCAATCTTCGTATTGCCTGATGTCCCATCGTCACTGTCTCGATGGCTCACACCTCAGGAGCATGCGCTTGCAAGGCTTCGGATGGAAGAGGATGGTTCAGAAGGCGAAGGGGAAATGGACAGCACAAACGGGTGGGCAACTGGCTTGATATTAGCGCTCTCAGATTGCAAGGTTTGGTGGCTTTGCATTGCACTGATAAGCATGGTTGTTTCATTATCGTTTAATACTTTCTTCCCGACGTTGAGTGCGACTATGGGATTCAACCCGACAATAGCGCTTCTTCTATGTTCACCACCTTGGGTGTTTGCTACGTTCGTGGGGTTCAAAATGTCGAGGTGGACCTACACTGGCCTTCCATCTTCGGGGATGACACTGACGAACTTGTCTATAGGGACTCTGATTTGAGTGGAGAGCGCTTCTTTCACACTGCTCTGCCTTTACTCTTGGGTATTCTTGGATTTTTAATGGCAATGCTGAGCATGAACACAATGATCCGTTACATATCAATGTGAGTAGTCTCATCGACGCCTGGTCTTGTAGGTTGTAACGCATCTTTGAAGGTTTCTTATGGCTCAGTCATATACTGGCTTCATTGTCTTCTGGGCCTGGGTCAACAACTCCATATTACGACCTCCTTCCAAGCGCGCTGTTGCTCTTGCCTTGATTAACACGTTTGCGTCACTCGGTAATGTGATCGGCTCGTAAGCAATTCTAAGCTTCCGGTCTTGTTTAGTCTCACATCATCCCAGCTACGTTTGGTTGTCTGCATGGGGCCCCTCCTACACAAAATCGTGTGCAATCTGTATCGTGACAAACGGGTTGTCTATCCTCATGTCATGGGTCTTCAAGAGACATCTGAGCTACTTGAATCGGCAATTAGAAGAAGAAGATGCAAGGTTAAATCGCCCCAAAGGGTTTCGATACTTACTCTGAGTCGACTAAACATACAAATATGCAATGATGTGACTTTAAAGGTATACACAGATTTTACGATACCTGTGTAGTATTGCGTAAACGATGAACTTGCGGAGACAACCTGCAGCCCTTGGGTCGTTTCATACTCGGGTTATTCTCGGTGATTTACATTGGCGTGAGCCCAATGGTCCCTGCAATTGATCTGTTCCCATCCGAAGAGATTTTTTGCACCAGCCATCGTGTTTGAAGTCATACCTTTGCCCTCCTTCCATATTTTCTGATCATGAGCTCCATGAAAACTCTTGCGTCAGGATGGCAGTTTAGTCAGATCGGCGGTGGACAGGGAACAAGCGATGGTGAATGGTTGCCAGTCTCGGAGTTCCCTACAACGGTCCATGTGGAACTTTTGAGATCCAAGAGAATCCCAGATCCGGTAAGTTTTTGTGTAGGCAATCTGGAGGATGACATGCTAATCGGTCCTTCGAGTTCCTTGGCTTAAACGAGTGGGAAGTACAGTGTGACACCAGCAAATCTACTTGTCCGACTGGATCACCACTAACTCTTTCACTATGACACAGGGATCGGGGAAGCCGATTGGGCATTCAAGAATGCATTCATCGTCACTGAGGAGGACCTTGCGAGGGCAAACACGGATCTTGTTTTCGAAGGCCTTGACACGTTTGCCAGCATCAAACTGGCAAGTCATCTGAGCTCACTTTAGATGCACCTCCAATTATTGACGAGATTAGAATGGCCAATGCATCCTTGAGTATGTCCTCGGATACTATCAACATAACGACCAGAGTTTCATACGTCAACAGCACCGAGGACCAGTTCATCGCATACAGGGTGCCCGTGAAGCCTCTCCTGAAAATTGGCACGAATGATTTGCTCATTACCTTTGCTAGTGCATTCAAGAAGGTGACATATTCTTTCATTCTGCTCGTCCATTACTGTACAAAGC
The DNA here is from genome assembly GCA_038088935.1 of Pulveroboletus aff. viridisquamosus. Lineage (NCBI taxonomy): Eukaryota > Fungi > Basidiomycota > Agaricomycetes > Boletales > Boletaceae > Pulveroboletus > Pulveroboletus aff. viridisquamosus. Next base: position 30,213 of record JBBPJW010000205.1, read on the forward strand.
TCCAGGGAAGAGCACTTGAGAAGGTCATCGGCAAATTTCACTTGTGGAACGGTGACTCTAGTCGCTTACATGTGCGCAAGGCGCAATACAAGTAATCCTTCTAGTTATCTCTCTTTTTGAAAAGTTCTAACGGAATTACTAGCTATGGCTGGGATTGGGGACCTGTTTTGATGACCGTTGGTCCCTGGAGACCTATCAAACTCCACACCTACGATGTCTATCTTGCCGGTGTCGACATCAGGAGTGTAGTTTTGAAAACATTGGACGTGCAGATATCTGTTGATTTGCTCCTGTCGGACGAAACTTCCGGTCTGGCAACCATCACTCTAAAGGATCCCCAAGGAGACGTAGTCTACACAGAGAGAGATATCAAGGTAGGGTGCGGGAACGCTCATACAGGGTTCACATTCCCCAATGGAGAGCTTCAACTCTGGTACCCTGTTCGTTACGGAAGGCAACCACTTTATAGTATTGTGGTCACTGTTTCCGATAGCGTGAGTTTAGATCGTTCAAGTAGCGATTTCGCGTGTATCCACATGTCCCAGACTGGCCAAATTGTCGATTCAAGGACAGAGCGAATCGCATTCCGTCGCGTTCGCGTAATTCAAGAGCCTCTCGTCGACCAACCAGGGAGGACCTTCCTGTTCGAAGTCAACAATATCAAGATCTTCTGTGGTGGATCCAACTGGATACCTGCAGATTCATTCCTTACGACGTCAGTGACTCTTTGTCAGTTTGCCGTATTTTTAATTTGGGTTGGCTTGTAGGATGACGACAGAGAGGTACCGCGCCTGGTTGCAGCTCTTGGTTGATGGGAACCAAAATATGATTCGGGTTTGGGGAGGTGGCGTTTACGAGGCAGATACCTTTTACGACATTTGCGATGGTGAGTTCATGGCTTGTGTGAATTCCGGAAAGAGTTGATGCGGTTGAGTTCTTAACAGAACTCGGTAGTAAGTTTTTCCGGATTTAGGGGAAATACCGTCTCATAGACTTACATCAGTCCTTGTCTGGCAAGACTTCATGTTTGGATGTGGTCAGGTGCGCTTGCTCGGATTGTCATCCTGCTTAGAGATTGGTGCAGACTCGTCCTAGTACCCAGCGTATGAATCCTTTCTGAAGCTCGTCGAAATGGAAGCAGAGCAAAACGTTAAGAGACTTCGTCATCACCCGTCGATTGTGATTTTCGGTCAGCCTTCATTGATAGAGGCGTTGCGTAACCAACGGCACTGAGTGGATTACGATAGCCGGCAACAACGAGGATTACCAACTTGCGGAGTCCCTCGACATCATCGATTATTCTGATGAAACCTCTGACTTTCGGAAGACGAAGTTCCCGGCGCGCTTTATCTATGAGCGCACATTACCTTCCATAGTTGGCAAGTTCTGTGATATCCACTATCACAGAGGCTCGCCATACAGCGCGCCTGGCACCATTACCACAGATAAGACCCTCGGCGACTTACACCAATGTGAGTGGCATCAGAGGCGTCAGAGCTCACCTAATACCCCGGTGGATAGGGAATGTCTGGCACGGTTCCCAGCAATCCTGGCACAACTGGGACATGCTTGCAGGACGCTTTGTATCGGAATTTGGAATGTAAGCATTCTGCTGGCTCGGTGTCTTTCACACTGCTTCACGTCCATGGCAGGCAGGGATATCCAAACATTCGTACTGTTGACCACTGGCTTGCTGGAGACCATGCAGAGCGATATCCTCAATCTCGGTATGCTGGGAACAACAGTCATCATGCCGGATCTGACGTGATCTCGATAGCGTGAATAACAACCATAACAAGGCAGATGGGTTTGAACGGCGACTAGAGGTATAACCCAGCTGATAGTGATTCTGGTGTACGTTGCGCTCACTAGGCCACAAACAGCTCTATCTTGTTGAAAATTTCAGACACGCGTTTGACATGGAAAGGTGTGTTGGTCATAGCAAACCACTAGACACGCGGACAGAGATTCGTGCACAGCTACGTTTACTATACTCAAATCATGCAAGCCGAGACTCTTGCATCGGCGTATCGCCTGTGGAGACGCAGTTGGCGTGGGAGGGGAAAAGAACACACTGCGGGTGCTTTGGTGTGGCAGGTGAGTAACCCAAGGTCATGCGAACCATGCGCTGATCCTATCAGATCAATGACTGCTGGCCGACCACATCGTGGGCAATCATCGATTATTTCCTACGGCCTAAACCCGCCTATTTCGCTATTGCACGTGAATTACGCCCTTTCACGGTGGGCATGATACGCAAGGAAAACACAACGTTTTCCGACGAACTTTCTGCGGCAGATTTCAAAATCGAAACCATCTTGCAAGTTTGGGGGACGAACGCCACAGTGACAGAGAAAAAAGCTTGCTTGGAGGTCACGCTGCATGAGTTACATTCGGACTGGACACACCAGCTCATGGAGGACATCGTACTGAAAGCAAACTCGAGTACCGAGCTCTTCTCTGGCCCACTTCCTGGTCAACCTGTCCGGACCAAGCTGAGCGAGGTGCCTCGTGTGATCGTTGCTTCTGCTCGTCTCCTTGACGAGTCTGGGGCCGTCCTGGGACGTTGCTCGAACTGGTACGTCAAGATTGGTCATAGGGTTTTGGCCTACCAGGTTTACATCATGGCGCAGGCCAGAGCCTTTCAAATTTATCAAGTTCCCTGCCATCAAAGATCTGGGGTTGGTTGTCCAAATAGGTAACGACGGAGAATCTGTCCATCTATCTGCCAAGAAACCTGTAAAGGGCATTGTTCTAGACGTCAAGGGTGAGGACGTCAGATGGAGCGATCAAGCGATTGATCTTGTTCCGGGAGACCTTCAGGTCGTTCGAGCTGAAGGGCTTGATGGCAGAGACGTGAAGGTCAGGTTTCTTGGCGATGGCACAGCGTGAAAGCGACGGATGACGGCAACTGTACGATGATCGATAGCGACTGGAGCGCCAGTTGTTGGTTCAACGGGATGGCATACCAGATCGAGAGAGGATCTATTATTATTAACCACCAGGGAAGATGCTATTGTGACTTTAGTTCGTATACAGTCAAAATCCCAGGGAATGAAGGCTAGGGTAGATTTACAGACAGTACCGCACAAGTACTGGGAAGACAAAAATGCAGGGAAGAGATTACTGGGACAGTCTAAATCGGAATTGGAGAGGACATGTGCTATAGGAGAAAGTGGACCTAAATACGGATAATGCAAGTAGACGCACGGCAATGCAGGATGACAACCCTCGTCCGAGAGGGTAGGATATTGCGGAGCAAGGGTAACTCAACAGTATGTCTTGACATGCTATCGGTGTGACCGAGCTAGTGTTACATAACGACACATCTGCTCGATTCTGGCTGATCAGTCTGGCTATGTGGCGACCGTTTCTCGATCTCGGCCAGACAGAGTTCGAACACCTTGCCTGGAGGTCGTCGTCAAGTGAGAAGGGTGAACGACGGGTGGCGCATACGCACCGACGTTGACGTTGTTCTTTGCACTTGTTTCCACCCACGCGGCTTTGTTGGATCTGGCAAGCTCTTCGCCTTCGTCGGGCTGAACCTGTCTACTTTTTGGACTGTAAGAACGAATAGTTTGGGCGATGGAGTTGACGAGGCGAGGTGTATCGTTGTGCAACAACAATGGATGGAAGAGACATACCTGGACTGCAAGTCAGTCTTTGCCCCCACTATCACGCATGGTATGTCGTTCTTTCCGCAAAAGTCAAGAATTTTGTCATAGACAATCTTGACCATTTCAAAGGATCTTCTGGACGTGACCGAGTATACAAGGACATAGCCGTGGATGCCGATGGCGTGCTTGGAATTGAGAATCGAGTATTCGTCCTGACGAGAGAAGGTGTAAACGTAGGCCGGCCTGACCGAACCAACGTCACTGACCTGACCAGCGGTGTCGATGATGTCACAATCATATTCGACGCCCTGGTAGACGACGCCTTTGGAAAAGGTGCTCTCAATGGTTGGATAGTAAGCATCTACGAAGTGGTTCTCTATGAACTGGATAACCAGGGAAGATTTCCCTGATGACGGTTCCATGAGGTCGGAACGAATGTGGGTGGAGGATGCCTACCGACTGAGCGGGAGCCAAGGACAGCAATTTTTCTTTTCCTCATCGTGCTAGCAGCCATATGGGAAGGAGGAAAGGATAAAGGAAGAAGGACGATAGAGGAGCGGATTGGGTTGGAGAGAAGACGGTACAGGAGGATGGCGGTGACCGAGTCCGACCGAAAAATGCGCTTGTGGCGACGCTCGCGTTTACCGGGCCGCTTGTGTGGGAGGCGCGATAGCGACTGCCAGCGTTGCTCACAAAGACGAGCGGGTGTCTGGATGGGGCGAGTACGTGGGGCGAAGAACGGGAGCCAAGTTGGATGGGACGAGGTTGTTATATACGCAAGGACGGTTCCATCCTCGAGCATGCGGAGTCTCAACGGTCGACCGTCCACGGCTTTGACCACGAAACTGGAGTAATACGTGCGACATTTTTTCAAGAACCTGCCCCCGTCGAGGGCCTCGCCTCCTGAAGAAGAGTAATACTGTAGCTTTTATAACGTTGCTGCTGTCACTCGAGGTGTCTTGTGATGCACCCGAACACACGTTGGGCAGTGTATGGCGTAAGACCTCCACTCAGCGGCCACACGCCCGAGGTGGCCCCCGAGTCCGACGTTCGGTGGTCTGCACAAGCTCTGCCCTGTCCGCGATGACGCACTCCTGCGAAACCCGCGGGGGATTTCACCGCACGCCCGTAAGCTTCTGCTAAAGAGGGAGCACCGCGTTCTCAAGGGGCAAGCAGCTGACCCATTCTAAGAGACCCACACGTGGCGCCACCATCAATGGAACTGCTAGCGCGGTAAGTTTCGCGAATTCAAATCTTCCCAGCTGAAACAGACTCACAGCCCTGCGCTTGGCAAATGGTTCTGCATCTCGGGCGGCGACGCCAGAGACAGCTGCTTTTGGTATCCGTTCAAGCTCGCCGCCACTCCACGAGGGCGTCGGGTCAGTCACATGATATGTGGTCACGTGACACATCACGTGCGCGTCCATGTTTGACCTTTCCAAACGCGCCAACCCTGCTTCAACCCGACCGTCCAGCTCTGTGAAGTATCTGACCCTCGTCTCGAACGCAACCCTCACCCATGTCTTCTGCCTCCACCCCAAGCGATTCTCCTGTATCCGCTCCCATCCAGCCGATGCATAACCCTTCGCAAGCAGCACATATCGTCGTCCCGCAAGCACCCCTTGGGAATGCGACGAACGGGAGCGCCTCGGGGATGGGCATGAAAGCCCTCCTCGCGAAGAAGATGGCAACGTCCAAGTATGTTAGCACCCCAGAGCGTGGACTCGTGCTGACTCGCAGGCTACTGCAGTAACCCAAAGCTTGTCTCGCCGACTGACAACATGGTGACTCCAGCCACTCAGAAACTCAACGCTGCTAGGCAAAAGCGTTTCGCCAAGTGCGCGGTAACACTTGACCTGTCGAGTATGATTGATAACCATTCCACTCAGCGCCGTGAAGCCGACGGGCAACCTGTTCTCCAACCAAGAGAAAGAGACACCAACACTGGATGAACATCAAAGCGAGAGCGATGCAGAGCTCTCAGATTCCAAGTCATCGGCGATACCTGCGAACGAAGACACCAACCCATTCGAGTGATGACATGGCCGATGAGTGGGCAGTCTTCTGTAAGAGCGTGATGATACCCGCGCACATCTGTCGTAGCATTAAATCGTGTTTGCTTCCTCGCTGAATCTCTGACCGTCTGTAGTTTTAGAATGTCGGCTTCGCTGTAATGTCGATGATTGTTCCCACGCACCCGCTCGCTCATCCCGCCCGACCTGCTGCGTGCACTGCACATGGCTGACGAGCACACTGAGCTAAACTCTGCCTCTATCTTTGCCCAAGAGATCGACGAAGTGGTGTCCCAGTTCAGATTATTCGAAAGGCAACTTTCGCAGCAGTCAGTCCTCCCTGTCATCCCGCCGGATTGTGTTCACGTCACCTAGGCAGATGCAGCGGCTCTTCAACGAGCTCCCCAGGTTGTCGGAAGCTGACCTCGTTGCTTGTGGCCATCAAAGTGAGTCCCTGTTGGTATCACGGTGGTGTTCCACACTTGCCTTGAATCGTGTTTGCGTTATTCTCAGATGACGTCTGTCCAATATGTTTCAACGCTTTTCTTGCTGTCCTCGCAGAGGAAGAAGTGGCCCACGCGATGGACTCCCCTGCTCACCCTGTCGACGATTTGGGAGTCACACAGCTGCAGGACGCCTGTGGCCACCTGTTCTGTCGCAAAGAGTTGCGTGTCGTCTGGTTCTCTTCCCTGTCAAGCGTGCTCATGCACATGCAGCATAGTGGAATGGATCAGAGGGGGGGTCGGTCGTCTTTGTCCTCTGTCAGACCCTGCTTCACCTTGATTGGCAGCATTATTCATGCCCAAGCTGTCGACGACCACTCGTCACAGATGAGCGACCGCGCGAGGATGCCCAGCCAAGCTGGATATGGCCCTGGCTCTCAATGGACGACGTCCATGTGCCCGGCACTATAGACAATCCCCCGCGTCAGTTTACTGATATGTACTCTTGATGTCGCATGCAGCAGTAGTTTTTGTTTGGCCCGAGTTCTGTCTCTTCGAGTATCCTCTTCTATCTATTCCGGCTTAGGTCACTACTCGTATGTACGAGGAGCGACGACGACAATGACGACCAAGGTAAAATCGACTGTCCGATTGAAAAAATGTGTCCGACCGAGGATACCAAATGCCAACGCTGGTTATCAACCAAGATAGATAAAAACTAATGTCTGTCCGTGCAGAACAAAATGCATATTTTTTTCCAGGTATCCACTTCTCTAGTTCCTCCTGCAGCATCTGAAAAAGTTGCGTTTGAACCAATACCACAGGCACTGGACAATCTTGTCAGCATGCGCGAACTCCACAGTAAGGAACAACCTACTCCAGCAAACCGTACGGCAGCAAGTCCGAATGTGGAATACAAAATCACGGCAAAGTATATATTCTGTTTAGTTCGTAACTCGTTTTCGTCCTGAACAGCATCCGATGGGTTAATCAGCCCGTTGATATTCTCAATTGCAACTGCCAGTCCAGCGTTCGTGAGCATCCAGAACGCGACGAGCCGCGTGCGGAAAGTCTTGTTCTGGTCATCCATAGTGGGCTTCTCAACGACCTCCTTGACTTCGACCTTGGTCACGGCACGTGTGACGGTCTCCTTGAATGCTGCGTCGACATCCTCTTGAATCCGATGTGTGTCCTCGACCACAGGGGCATCCGCGTCCTTGCTCTTCGACGAGGAGACCGATGGAAGTGCTTCAGCCTTATCGCTGCCCTTAGTACCCCAGGAGACCTATAAGGGACGTCAATTGTGCTCATATGCACCACCCAGTTAACTCACATCATGCAAGTTACAGAATGCGTAAACGTTGAGGACATTCGTGAAACTCGGTGCCAAGCACAAGTATTGGAAGAAACTGGAGAACATGTGCCAAGGGTCTCGCTGTAACGCTAGTTCGTGCAGGGTTCTACCACAGAAAAGGTGAAACTTACGTAGAGGAACGACGCAATCAAATAGATACCTAGAGCGGTCAGTGAACATAGTAGTCCATTGCATAGCAACAACTTACCGAACGTCGATACCATCGCAGCAATCAATGCACCGACTGGCGGAGTGAAAAACGTCAGGATAACTTGCGAGGTGGACAAGTTCTTCAACTGAGAAGGAATGTTCTGATGAAAGACGAACGGCTTAATCATCTACAAATCAGCAGTAGTGGTGTCTTACCGCGAACGCCTTAACCGTTAGCCAAAACGAGCATATAAGTAGGTAAACAGCCAAGAAGGCATAAACCCTGTCGAGAATAAGCAAAAAGGCGTGCCTTCGTAATATGCAACCGACCAAAGAGTTATGGCATAAGCAGTTCGCTCCCCCTTGGGCCTGTTCCCAAGAGCAAGAACAAACTGTGACGGGAATCAATTACTGTATATGCAGTCTAATGGCCAGAAGACCTACTTGTAACGCAAGGAAGGCCAGGTATATCCACTTGAAGGCTAGGTTCACCCAATGAGTCTAAATAGCCCGTTAGTGGCACATGGTGTTCATGGGGTGGACTACGTACGACGTCGGCAGTACCGAAGATAATGATATTCTGTGAAGGTAGTAGGTCGATGATGATACTGAATGTCAGCCAGATGTTGGCCAAAGCAAACCACGAGAAAATCAATGAGAAGATATTATACTAAAAGAATAATTAACTAAATCAGAATCAGAAGCCAGGATTGGATACTACACACCAATGCCTGAACGTGGAAGAAGAACATTCTGATGATTCCATGACCAGAACGGTAGAGCTGGAAGAAGTTCACTAAGGCATACTACCAAAATTCAAACTGAGTATCTGATGGAGACAAGGGTTGGGAAACTGGATACTCACCACCGACGCAGCGAAGGAGCCATTTAACCAGCGACGACGTTGACCAATCAATTCAACCGCGGTCTCTGGGACATCCGTCTCTGCCTTCGAGGGTTTGACGTACGTCAAGGTCCACCGGTCTCCGACTTTCGCGACCAACTCGAAACACAAAATACGATCCTCGGCTAAGAACATGTTTTTGGTAAAAATGTTCATGCCATAGATACCCTTTGCGCCGAGACGATCAGCAAGCGAGTGGTCGCCATGGAAATATTGTTCGAGAGGGCGACCAAGGATTGCGCGATACCGGTATGCTGAGAACGCACCAGGGAGGACCGACACATACCCGAAACTACTTTCAAGCGGTTTATCTATCAACAGTGTCAGATTTACATATAAGGGATGAAGTAAAGAAGGGTTACCAAGAATGTTGGACATCTTGTACTCAAAGTTTTGTGCTGCGACCAGGGGGTTCAGAAGCTTCTTCCCCCCTTCAATCATAGCATGAATCTCGCCACAACACCCTCCCAAATTGGCATCATTGTAAAAGGCCTCCCAGAGGTAATAGAGAGACTTGTGCCCTGGTTTTGTCCCAGCGTCAATAAGGATACAAATATCAGGCTAAAGAATTAATCAGTTATTGTCGACAAAATAGCGACATCCTGTACCTTGAGCATGCGTCCGATAGCATTAAAGAGCCAGCGATGAGAGTTGATCTTCTTCTGGTTCTTGGCCTTCAAGACAAACATGATTTGGACTGGAACTAAATTATTGGGGTCGTTCTCATGAGGAAGAACCAATTGAGGTGTGGGGTCCACAGAAAGTTGGGTGGTGTACTGCAGTGCCATGTGTCAAGACATTCGTCGGAGTTGAAAAGGAGCCAACCTCGAAAATGTGTGCAACAGTATCCTTTCCGTCCACCTGCTTCTTCATGACACCGTCTTGATAAACACCCACAGTGGCCAAGATATCGAGAACGCTCTTGTCCATTGGCTCCAGACCATCGACGATGAGGGCAACTGCGATCCTTTGCCAACCTGGCATGCCTTCCTCCGCAGCTCGCCGCCAATATTTTGACTGCTTTGTCTTGCAAATATCACGAATATTCAGCATGACACCATGGAGTGTGCGAGCATATAGCGTTTTGTCCTCGTTGTAAGACGTGACAGCAATGAGAATGTCAGTATGACGGTTGTAAAGCTTAGTTCGTAGTGACCATCCATTGGCTTCCGTAAAATCGTCTGGGTCGACTGTTGCGGCGCTGTATCGCATGTGGCTGGTTGGAAATTGGTTGGTATCCGACGAGAAGACCAGAGATAAAGTACACCCACGAAAATTCTGTCGTGCTCGTCATTGCATATTTTGCCTCTATGGCGCTGTGAACCGGCGTAGGTACTGGGTACTCGGTGATGAAATTTCCCTTGGTGAGCTTGACCTTACGCGTCACGCCACGTTTGATGGTCTGACGGCGTCTCCATGCAGTTTCGACCCCGTTGGTGGACTGAGATATCACCGAGCTTGGACGACCATAGGGGTCCCCGTACGCAGATGGATCGACGGGGCTGTAAAAGCTAGTTGAATTGTCTTTGCGGGCCATGGAAACGGGATGTGACTTACCCGGGGGGATAGAAGCCACCGGCACTGAAACCCTCACCGCCAGTCAACGGGAGTTTTTCGGTGTAGTCATCGTCGCCATAGTTTGCACCACCAAACTCGCGAGGGAGATTGGTGGTGCTCTCGAAAGGCGAGTTGGAGGTGCTGTCATACGTTCTTGCTGGGGGTTCTTGGAAATGGGTTTGGCGGGGGCGATCCGCAAACGGATCGCCGTAGCCATGGTGCGATGGCGAGGACATGGGGGACAGAAGCTGAGTGTGACTGTGGAGGACCTGTGATAAAGAGAAAAACTTTTCAGTAGCGCCCGGTGGTGGTGAAAATGGAAGGAAAGTAGTTGCAGCGGGCTGCGAGCGACACAATGGGCTTTGGCAGGGTAGCGGTGTTGTGCTGTCCAAGTGGAAACGGGCGATGTTATACACTGCCTCCACGTGGACCTCTGTCACCCCTCAGCCACTCCAGGGTTTCACACCCGAGGATATTTTCTACGCTTGTACTCGACGGAGACGAGCGACCAGCTGGTCGCTGCCCATGTTCGTCCGACCAAAAAAAAAAAACAGAAGCCCACATCTGTGCACCATTTTATGTCCAGGTCCCCCGAGTCTCTCCAGGGACGCAATCACCGCCCAGCATCCGTGAATCCGCAGCTGAGGTGCCAGAGCCGTTGGAAGTGCTATCGGAGACCTTAGCCCCAGCCGGACTCGCACCCAAAGACGGGGCGTGAGGCCGCGGATTTCCAAATGTGTGATTGCCACGTGGCGTGCCACTGCCCGGACAGACATTGGCTGCGAAACCGTCTGTCTGTATCCTCCATGACCAGCAGCGGCAGGGTCGTCGCAGTGGAGGCTTCACGCTCTAATCGCTGGTGCGAGCTAACCTCCCTGATCCGCTCATCTTGCTTGGTAGCTATGGACGTGCAATCACTGACTCTGGTCGCTTGCAATAGCCTCCATCGCTCCGGGGACAGGCCTTGGAGGTGCGACTCTTCCCATGTTCTGCACCCCCAGCGGACAGAGACATCCTGCATGTTTCTCTGCGAGTCCCCAGTCGGACAGACAATGGCTGCGGACTCCAAGATAGCGGGATCTCATCTACAGTTGGAGTGAAATCGAATGATTCCCTCCGTCCTCTGTCTCCACAAAGGGTGCCATGACACACTTCAGGTCCTTACGTGGCATTGCCAACGAGCCTTTTGAATGATCCACACAAGCCGTGACATTGGATGGACTAATCAGCTCGAGGTCCGTACAACACAACGCAGCGCTGTTCGAACGCTTTCACCATAAGTTTTGAAACCTGTCCGAAGAACGTCGCAGAGACAGCGGCATGCGTTGGGCTCGCGAATGCAAAGGCAAGGTCCAGAGTGACTAGTGTTGGCACTTGGTCATTGAACGTTTGAGAGGCAGGGCTTCTTTGGAGAACCTCTGGTGAGAGTGGCGTAGAAGGTGGAGAGGAGGCCGACACTGGCTGCAGTCGCCAAACCGTGGCCAAGGACTTGAACAATGGACTTGATGAGGCCAATATCTGACACACCAAAGTGTCAGCAGTCTATCGCGCGAGGGATACAAGCAGAAGACCGCACCTCCACCGACTCGTGGGGCTTGCATGTTACATGACTGATATAGCTCTCCTTGAACGCAAGGAAGCCCACCGTGAGCTCAGCTTCCATCACGATTGTTCCGCTCTGCTCCGCCTTACTTTCAAGCACTCTCGAACCAGTGCAGTACGGCAGGAAGTTTGGGTACGATCCTACGTCCGTAATGACATTGTACAGTTCATTGCGTCGGTATCTATGTGAACCAGTGTGAGTGGACCATGAGGTGTCAATGCCAACGACATACGGAAAGATTTTCTGTTCGCGATAGCGTTGGGTTTCCGACTCGCTGTGTTTGGTGAAACTGAAAAAGGCTCTCCGCTGCCGTGCACAGCGACCGGTAGTGGACACAGCGCGTTGGAAGGCTCTCAGCATATCCGTGACGCAGAGTCGCGTTAATGCTGCATACAAACCCGGCGTCAAGGTTGAACACCGCAGATCCCTGCTGCTCCGCTATCCCCTAATTACGATCCTGATTTCCTGACACATTGGCCTCATGCACAAGCAGTAGGGTTCTATGGCATGATCGACCTATCGAACGCCGTCACAGGAGGTGGAGGAACGTCGTCAATGCTGGCCACTGTCAACGGCTGGCATCGAGACTCAGATGCAGCAGTTCACACGGCCCATGTTGCTGGCCATAATAGACGGATAATTGCAGTGGACAAAGGTAATTAGCGCGATGCACATGGCACTGGAAGGCCAGTAAGATAGAGGGAAAAGGATACGTCTTCCCGGTGGTCATCTCCGTCTGGACCGAACGAGATCCTGGAGCCTGATCACGGCAGGGAAAGCCTGTCAAAACGGTAGCTATAACTGTTGCAGGTGGTGCGTCAGAGTTTACCACCGTCGCGAGGAACGAAATGTGTCCGTATGATCAAGCTTGGCCAAATGACATTCAATTGAGTGTTCACATCATTACGGACCAACAGAACATCTCTCCGCAGTGAAATAAGGGGAAACGGGCACATACTTATCCAGCAAACTCCGCATTCTCTGTACAGTCTCTTGCAATCTGCAATAGCTTAGATTAATTCCAGTCTAGACAATATGTGGAGATCCTACATGTCCTTCGTGTCCACACTTATAGCAAGTCTTATTTTTGTTCAGCCCCGGAGCGGGTGCCACGTCCGCAAACGTTGTACCCGGTGCAGCGAGGCAATCCCTTGACGTATTATCGGGTCAGCGTCTTCATAACCATAATGCTGGATGGTTTCTACCTAGCCATATGGTTTGGGCCCCCACAGCGATAGCACTTTACTGGAGGCAGTGTCGAAGTATTTAAGGCGCGTCCCGGAGGCGGAATACGAGATGCAAATCCAGCGCCCGCAACCCCGGTTGCTCCGCTAGGGCAAACGCGGGCGATGTGGCCAAATCGTCCACAGTTCTGGAGAGAGCAGTAGGCGGGTATTACGCTGAGAAAAATTCAGGGCTCACTCACATAGCACTTCTGATTTCCGCCCTGGACTCTTAAATTAGGACACTCGGCTTGAATGTGTCCTATGCCACCACAGGAATAACACTGCTTGGCTGCAACGGTTCGGGGTGAAGGACAAGCCGAGGACTCATGTCCTGGTTGGCGGCAGTTGTAACAGAGGCGTTGCTCCGAAGAGCAGTTCTCAGCAATATGACCCACTGCGTGATAGTCACTCTTAAATGAAAGATGGAGTGACTGTATGCGCTCACAATTTCCACATTTGAAACATCCCTTCCGCGAGAACTGGTACGCCATATCTCGAGATCCTGACCAGGCCCTGACTCTGGGTGCGCGCTGACATCCTGGTACAGCGGGGAGGAGAGACGGGGCGTACCTCTTCTTCCCACTTCCGACTGACCACTGAGCCTCACTTCCCACCTCTCCGTTTGACGAGGATGAAGGTGTCGATGGATGGCCCCAACCCGCCAATGGTGACTTGAGCTTGCTGCTGCCGTTCACAATTTCACCTGCCCTAAAGCAAGGACCCTTGGACACGCTGGCGCAACTGTTTTTGTCTTCTCCGGGTATGAAATTCACTGGCCGCACTCTTGTGGGCTGTCTGAGCTGCGTTTCCAGCCATCATGGACGTTGCCCACCACGCCAGAGTACATCGGCCTTCATTCCAGCACTAAAATCATGATGCACCATTTCCGTCGCATTTCCGTGCAATCACCAGTCCTGTTTTGGTGCCTAACCATAGCAAGTATCTCGGACCTTGTACTCCGCCTTATCGATTCGTCGTGCTGCTGCTCCGCCTTTTTGATCTGGCACAACACTTCGGTGCCCTTATAAAGGAAATGTCGTACAGGTCTTCTGTCTCTGGGACCCACAATCCCCCTCCGAGGATCGACTCACGCTGGTAATTCATGCCGTATGTCCCAACACATTCGCGCTGACTTGCACTCCATTCTGCTGCTTATATAGGCCCTGCCTCCCAGCGGGGAGCCGACCTTAGCGCGCTCGCATCCATCGCGCTTCTTGTGAGGGTGCTGAGCGACTTCTCGTCAGGTCTGTATCTACCACTCCGTCCCGTCATGTCCTTACGGCATATATAGAACATGTTCTTGCGCGGACGCCGTTCCACATCCTCGCAACAAGTGTCGTAACGAGCGACCTAAGCACGGCTCAACGTGTGGAAGGAGACTGCGCGTAATGATCATCAGACATAGGTATCCTGCACGAGGACTGCACTTGTATGTGTTCGTATGAGACATGCATATGATCGCCAAATTTGCCTGGGCCCTGGTAGATCTCCTCACTACTTTATAGTGATTTATGGTTTATTGGAGTAGGGCCTTGGATATTACAAGTTACTTGGTTTCCGATTCCCTAGTCCGTGTTAGGCAAGTTTGTGAGACAAGATATAGTTCTCCGCAACTGCTCGTGTGCTTGAACCAGTTGACATTGGCACCTGTGATGACCTGCTGCATACAGGTAGATGCCCTTAGGGATCTGCCTGTAGAGCAAGTGGCGTAACTTAACAGGCTCATTGAAGGGTCCCTGTATTTATTAATATACATGCTTGAGCTTGAGAAGACAGTGCAGAAGATCTAATCACTAACAGAAAGACAAGTGAAATTCAAACATCATTGGGATTTTCTAGATTTTGGCTACTGTAAAATGCATTTTAACATGTAATTGAACCACAAGATAATGAAGATTATCCTCAGTGCATACCACACTCTGCAGTGACCTCAGAAACCCTGTCCACATTGACTTAAATGGCAGTAAATGAAGCATACTGCCATACAACATGGGAATTTTACTTAGCTTTAATGGAGTTATACAGTGACTTTCAAAACCATTGCAATGTCTAACCTTAATGGGGTACAAAGCATACCACCAACACCCGTGGGAATTTGAATTTCGCTTAGCTTTAGTGACATAAAAGAAAGTACACACTCATAGCTACAAATTGGTCCCTGGATCATGTGATTTGGTCCAGTGACTGTGAAGATACCATCCATTTCAAATTAATAATATTATTACAATAGTTTTGTTACTTTCAATGAAAAAAGAAATCTAAAAGAAATTAAATGATATTTACTCCTTGATTTCCAACCCCCATCATTATATAATCTCTAACTTCTGCTAAAAATAACACTATTCTCTTTATGGTGGATACAAGTCAATTTCCTTACTCCATCTTCTCTACCACTGTTATATATGTCTCCACCATATCTGGGCTTGTTTCAAAGAGAGATCTGAACTTCAGAAGTCCATTGGAGATTATTTATCTAAACTTTTACCTGTAAATATTTGCCATGCTTTTTATCTTATCTTTACTCAAAAGGCAGAAAATGCTGTTCAAGTAGTCAAAGCCCTTGCCAATATCATCAATAAACCCCTCTCCTCCAATATAACACACTGCCAGTTGAAAAAGATTGATATGAAGGCTATATGGTCAAGTTTAAATTTTCTTTTCTTTTTGCCAAGTATTTCAAAGCCCATTTGGATTTTGCTCATGCTTATAAAGACCGGACTGTGAAGGACTGGAAGAGGGTAGTGTGGTCTGATAAGATCAAAATCAATTGCCTAGAATTGAATGGACACAGATAAATGTGAAAAAAGCCAGGTAAGAGACTTAATAATAGGTTAAATAAAGATACAGTTAAGTTTGGAGGAGATTCAAAGATGATTTGGAAATGCATGACTTGACAGGGAGTTAACTATGCTGCCAAGATTGATGGCAGGATGGATGGAGATTATTATCTTCAAATTTGAAGAATAAACTCATAATTACTGTTATACTGAAAGACCTTGAGCAACTATACCTATATCCTTGGTGTGCACTCCTGCTGCTGCTGAGGCTACTGCTAAAGTCTAACCTTTAAACTAGAGGCTAGGAGAACTAGGCAAGAAGGGTTTTGGATCAAGGAACTTGTGAAAACTTTAGAGGTTCAAGTATACAAGACTTGTTACAACTCTGGATTTCCAGAGGCTACACCTAGACCTG
>JBBPJW010000206.1:0-46073 GCA_038088935.1 Pulveroboletus aff. viridisquamosus
GTGATCTTCCCTGGATCTCCCCTGGATCTTCCCCGATCCTGATCTCATCTATCTCATCGGATCTGACGGATCTCGAGATGGATCTCATCTGTGGACTGAGATCCCCGTCCTCGCTGTGTCCACGACCTCTTACCTTCCATTCCCCCACTTCATTCATATCCGATACATGTTTTCTCTTCATGGCCTACACGAGTAGCTGCACTTACGCCATTGGTCGGCTTACTGTACCACTTCAGGGTAGACACGGATGTACATGGTCCATGCACCATTTAGTGTAGTATATAAAGGCCGGCTCATAGTGTTCAAGTCCTTCAGACTTGATTACTTTGTAGCTATAGGCATTTGGCTTTAGGAAAGCTCTTCTCAGAAGATCAGACCCTTCAAGATAGAAGGCAGAGATTCAGGAAGTCCCGAGCAAGTGTCTCTTACGTGTCCTCCTCGTCGTCATCACCGATAACTCCTTGGTTGCTCCACTCCAGAGCCTCTCTTTAGAAGTTTCCTCTTTCAGTGTTCCTCCTCCTCAGTTCATAGTCTAGGTGTAGTCTCTGATCTTCAGAGTCGTAACAAGAAGCTTTGAGCAAGTGTTATACACTGCAAGATTACAGTGCCAAGTGCTCAGAGGAAAAGGATAGAACAAAGAATAGCATTGAGTTAACACAAGTATGTTACAAGTGCTCAAAGCTAAGGGCTTTGAGATGCTAAGGCTACCATTTATATAGCTATAGTACATGTGCATAGACCAAGACCCTGATAGGAACATTCCCATACATGCAGCATGGGGATCAAAAAGAAGAGAAGCATTCTTGGAAACCATTAAGGGTCCAGCTTCTAAAATGGAAATAAAGTAATGGAAATGAAAGAAAGTATATAGGACATTAGACATGAGGCTCACCCTATTCCCTAGGTCTCATGACCTGTCACATGTCCTGATAAAATAAAAAAATTATATAACCATGTGGAGAAGATAAGATAAGATCACATAATCAAGAAAAAGAAAAAGATATCATAACAGTACTAAGGCTATGCCTCCTGGCAATATATATACAGGGTAGGCAAGATCTAGAGTCTCTCCAGTCTTGATTACTTGTATCTTTACTCCCCTTACAGTCTAAGCATCTAGTCTTGGTGTTAACTTGGGCTTTTGCTTTTTGAGACTTACAAGCCTAGTTTAGGGCCACTAGTCTAAAAGCCCTTTTGTTGTTTGATTGATATCCTGTTACTCACTGGTTCACACTAGTATTCAGATTGCACTCTTGGAGTGCATAACAGCATGGCCACCATAAGGCCAAGGAGATCCAATTTGGATCTCTGCCACAGATCAGATGTCATTGATATTGATTTAGATCTTATCTAAAGATCTGCCATATTATATGACTCTTAACTAGCATTAGAGAATACTCTGATATAAATCAAATCTAAGCCTAGAGTTATCTTTGTTTTGGCATGTGAGTCTCATGGTCATGTGACAAGACCATCAGTGTTCTGCTGAGTACATAACAAGAATCATGAGGAAAAGTTACATTTAGCATCTTTAGTAGTAAGAGAATTAAGATACATAGTATACTTAATAAGGTTAGGAAGATAGTTATCAAGGAACAGACTTCACAGGCAGATTTGGGAATAGGCCAGTCAAGAATATGTTGTATTTTGCTGTTGTTGGCAGCAATGCCTTTAGCAGAGATGTGGTATTCAAGAAAATGAACATTATTATTAAATAAACTTGTTTTTCAGAAGAAGCAGAAAAGGGAGTTGGCAGAGAGTGCAGTAAGTACATTAGTGACATTTTGTTCATGTTTCTAAAGGAAGTGGGATCAGATAATGATATTATCTAAGTAAACATGGCAAGTATGGCCAATTAAGTAATGCAAGATGCTGGTTATGCAACATTGGTAAATAGCAGGAGCATTGCAGATACTCATTGGCATAACAGTCTATTCATAGAGGCCCCAGGGAGTATGAACCACTAACCAGGGAATATTTTTTAGATGGACTCTAGTTTGAAAAAACAAGTTAGTTATGTTAAGTTTAGCAAAAATTTTGCTTTTGCATAACATGTAAGATGTCATCAATCTGGGGCAAGGAATAGTTATCTGGAATTGTGTTAGCATTAATAGCATGGAAATCATTGACCCAACACAGAAGAATAGTGGAGTTAGCTTTGAAAATAATAAAAAAAGAAGAATTATATTGGCTATTAGAGAGGTGTAATTAGCTGGTAGCAAGATGTTGATCTAGGAGTGTTTTCCAGGCAGCTCAATATTTCTTTAGGCAGTTATAAGCCCATTGACAGATAGTTAGAGAGGAATCTTTTGATTGAACATAGAAAACAATATTAGAGAGAAGAGAGGCAAAATAGAGAATATCAAAGGGAAAACACTTAGCAATGCAGGCTTTTATGCAGGCATCACAGGCAAAGAGGTGCTTCAAATGGACAAGGTGTTCAATATGTTGTTGAATAGCACTGACCCACTTATGGGAAATATGAGTAATGGTAGATGTGTCTGTGAGTTGGCAATAGTGCAGAATATGTTGAGTGAGTTTGGTATAGAGTTGATGGTGTGCAGACTAAGTGGTGGAAGAGGACAGGTGATGGCATAGAAGAGGTGGAATGGAATGGTGGACAGGCAAGAAAGAGATGTGCTTGTTATTAAAAAGGTCATATTTATGATTAGTGACATATGTGTAAGAAAAATGATCAATAATAACATTATTTCAGATGAGAAAGGGCAAGCCCAGAAGAAGAGAACAATAAAGATTGGAAGAGACCAGGGCATGTACAGTATGGGAACAAAATACCCCATCAGAGGAAGAAACAATCAAATGAAGAAAGGAAGACAAGAAAACATTACATGGTTGTTTATCAGATACAGTAAGAGAAATAACAACAGGAGTCCGTAGAGGGCAGGGACAGAGACCCAGTTGTTAAACAAGGTCTTGGTTAATTAGAACTAACAAAGAGCCATTGTCAATGAGAACATCAACAGGAATGGAATGGACTGCAAGTGGACCATCAATATGGCAGTGTCAACAGAGATGGTGAACAAAGGTGGAAAATATACACTTAGAATCTGAATCTGAATCTGGTTTGTAATCAGAAGAAGGCATAATAACCACAATCATTTCCTCATTGAATTGCATGCTAGCTACAGTGATTTGATGAGTTTATTTGGAAAGTTACTTAATATCATCTGTGGTAAGTGATTTGTAAAAAGCTGGATCAGAAAAATCATTAGGGCAATTATAAGAGAGATGGTTAACAAAAGGTTGATAACACTTAAAACAACCAGTGTTGTCATAAAGTAATTTGCATTCACTATCTGTGAGCAAAGGAAGTCAGGTACATGTATAAGCATGAGGGGCAGAAGGTTTGGGATCATTTATAGGGGTGGTAAATCAGGGAATTTCAGTACCAGTAGTATAAAAGAGATTATACATAGATTATTGGACATAATTGACATTTTGAAGGCATTTTTCATCAAGTTTCTTGACCTTTTCAACTCACTTGCAAAGATCCCTTTCATTGCATGCATTGAAGAAGTGATATTTGGTGACAAGCTCTGGGTGCATATGGGCTTCAAGGTAATACTTGATTTGGCTTATCAATAAATGGAAGTTGAGATCAATGAGGAGGGCATTTTGCATTTAAACAGAGGTTGCCTACTCATGAAAGGATTAGTTGTGTTGATGTGAGGTGAGCAGTTTTAGGCAAGCATCTGCAGCCCAGTCAAAGGGAAGTCAAAGCTCACAAAGTTCCATCATAAAAACCAGAAAGGTAAGTGCATTAATATAAGCAAGATCTATAGCATATCACTGCTGAATATGAGGGTCTTGCAGTCCCCAAGTAATGCATTGAACCTGGACTCCAGGAGCAACATCCTTGTGTGCAAAGTATAAGATGCAACCAATCTCCCAATACCTGAGCACTTCCGAAGTTAGGTCACCTGCGGTGAGGATCAGAGGTTTGGAAGGGGTGGATTGAACAAATTGCACAATATGTGAAGACATCAGAAGGACAGGAGGCAGATCAGAATCTGAGGAGGAGGAAGAGACAGAGCCAGGCAAGGGTGTCTGATGCTGATCGGGGGCGGGGGCAGCGACAACAGAAGGGGTAGCGGCAGTGGTCTGTATACATGCAGAAATGGCTCGTGTTCAGCTTCGGGTGGCGGGACCCGCAGTGCGGCAGGGTGAGAGCGGTGGGTTTCAGCATCAGCAGATATCGGGGACAGAGATTGGCAAGGGCGGTAGGTTACAACGAATTGCTCAATGAAAATGCTCAAAAAAAAGTTTAAGGCCGCCGTAAGGCGGTCACACTTGTACAGACGGTAACAGAGCGTGAACGAGCAATGTATTGTGAGAGAGTGAGAGAGTGAGAGCGAGGACGGAAGGTTCGGTGCTCCTCGGTATGGTACAACAGTCTATATATATAGGGTACAGAACTATGGCCGGAGGGTTGCAGGTCCGGGAAGGAATGCTGCAGGATGGGAAGTAAAGGGAAGAAATCTTGAGTGAGGAAGCCGATTGAAGGGACAGCATGTTAGGAGCTGCTATCGGCTTACAGTACGCTACTTGTAGCGGCTCTCGCGCCTCACTCCCTGGTTCTCATCGAGTGCATACGACGCATCCTGCAAGCTGGTGCAGGGTTCTTGGAAGGCATTCGTGCATCCAAGTGTATGCATTAAAAAAATGAATTCGTGTCGCCGCGATATGCTACGATAAGACTCTGTCCTAGGAAATCGCTGCTGGCGGCGCAAACAGTGCGGCTACGCAGGCACAGAGACTGGTTTCCAGCGTTCGTTCAAGACAGTTTCGCGGGCTTCGATAAAACATCTATAGGCGGCGAACTTGTTGTACCACACGAGAACAATAATTGGGGATTCACGAGTAGATCACGCCATCAAGTAGAAACGACCAAAGAGCGTCCGGGCGCTTAAAATCGTGGTGCACCATGCTCACTAACCAGCGGTTCTCTCGCACCTTGTCGAGTAGCGCTCTTTGAGACGATCCAGGGGCGTAGAGAGATGCCCACTCGGCCCAAATCGAGAAAGCATCGTCCTAAAACACCAATGCGTGCTTGATAAGGCTAGTGGATTTGGTCGTACCAGTGACCCCGCACCTTCCATGCGAGAAATGATTCTTGTTCGATGATCGTCGTTTGTACCACCTCCTGACCGGGAAATACTCCCCACGTCACTGCATTTCTTCCGTCTTCAGGGACATTGGTCCTGCATTCGCCCTAAAGCACATTATGATCAGGCCATCAATTACAACTGAGAACAAAGACCAACCTGAAAGTTTGCGGCAAAAAAATGGATCCAGCCATCTCCTTCCTTTTCTACGCTTCGCTCGATCTGATGTACGATCCCCTCCTCTGCAAAAAACTCAACAAACCCTTTCTGGAAAACGTAACCACTACCTGGGCCCCAACCAAAGACTTCATCAGTAGAGCTGACGTTTTCAACTGCAGGCTGAGAACAGATAGTCCATAGTCCCTGGCTGGTAAGTCTTTTCAGGTATTCAAGGATAGATTCAGATTCGGATGACAGTGGAAAAGCGGAGAAAGGTGTGGAGGAGATATTAAAGTTAAGATAATCCAGGAAAAGCTTGGTCAGATCCTCTGTGTTAGTCGGATTACCCCAGTAGGATTGCACTGCGCGAATCTAGCAAGACATCAGAGCTTGGCTGAGAAAGGAATGTCCATGAAAGTCATACATTGATTCCCAGACCACCCCACTGATCTTGCGTACCGAATGCGGGACTCTTGTAGTCACCAAACCGACCGTTTGGGAACTCGTCCCAGGTCGCCACGTTGTTAAGTTCTCCGCGTCCAGGGGGCCCCACCTCTAGTGTCGGTTTGCTCGTTAAAGCATTCGTAGCAGTTGTGGTTGCAGAGCTCGGAGTGACTAGCAAATCTGATCCGGATCCTAAAGAGCGAGCCGATGGCAAGGGGGAGTCCTTATCTCGGGGGATTCGTAACCAAGGAATATTTCTGGTAGAGTAAATGATCTTACGGCAATGAGTTTGTTCTTGGTGACTGGACTACTACCGGTCCACTCAAGACTTTCGAGAACAAGCTGGACACTTTTTTCAAGGTTGAGTGTGCAGAAATGAATGCCGGAAATGAGACCAGATTCGGTGATCTTCCGTATGATGTTAACGGCAAGGCGAACGCCGTAGTCCTTGACAAGTTGATCGTCATGCTGTCACGGTTTCTATGATTAGCTTCAAGAAAACGACCGAGCGACCCACCCGGATCGAGTCCAAGTCAGCCATGACATTTGGCGGAACCTGCACACCGCATAGCCCGACGACTCTGAGGAAGGATGCATATGTCTGTATTGGCATGACACCGGGGATGATAGGTGCCGTTATGCCTGATGTCATGAGGAGAGTGTCCGAATGGTCCAGAAGGACTACCAACCTCTACTTCGAACTTTCTTGGTCCATTCAATGAAACGGTCCGGGTCGTAGAACAATTGTGTCACAATAAATTCTGCCCCGGCGTCCACCTTTCGTTTGAGGATGTCTATGAGGTCTTCCCCGTTAGTTTCACTTTCTGGGTGACCCTCAGGGTAGGCTATGAGGATGGCGAGTTAACATTACTGTTGCTCTTGTTTCAACACTAGGTCACGTTAATTACCTGCGACACCTATACAAAATTGGGACGAGTATTCCTGCGAAGAACGTATGTATTTGACCAAATCCAGTCCAGATGTGAACCGTGAGTCAACTGGCGTCCAGTGCTCCTGTCCGCGAGGAGGGTCTGCGCCAAAACAATAAAGACACTGGATATCTAGTCCGAAATGACAATGACTGACCGCCGCGAAGAGCTAGAACATTCTGTATTCCCCGCGCCTTCGCATCCTGGGGACTCTGTTAGGTATGAAGGGGGTTGAGACCGCTAACGCACGTGTAAAGCGTCATCAACCATGCCAGGAAGCATGTTCGTGCAGGTCAAGTGCAAAATAGTGTCGATGCCATACTCTGACTGCGTAATCCCGGCCATATCGATGCTTCTGTCTTTGGTGGAGCCACCAGCACCCCATGTCACACTAATTGCAATGGGATGGAGCACCGAGAGACGCGATATACGAGAGATGAGATTGTCAAAGCCCTGTCTATTTTTCAACAGAAAGCGGTATGAGCCTGCATGGAGCCTACCTTGTCTGTGCGTGGAGGGAAGAATTCGAACGTGTAAAAGGGATGAGCAGAGTCGTGTGCGGCGATCTTGTCGGACAGCTTCATCGTCGCAGTTATTGAGCACGTGCGGAACGATTATGGTGAAGGGCTGATTACGTAATAATACACTTCCAAACAAGGGTAAACTACTCCATAGCGGACACGAATTGATATTGACGAGACGCAACGAGACGAGCGACCCGGAGTTCCCTGACACGACGCCCACGATGGACACGTTGTCGACACCCGCAACCACTGATTTCTCCTCGACACCTCCAAAGCGCACCAAAATCGTCTTGCTTGGCGACCAGAGTGTCGGCAAGACCAGTCTGATCACAAGGTCGGCCCCAGGACGCCAAGACCGTTCCTCGAGTCCTTTGCTCACCTGGTCCACGTGCAGGTTCATGTACGATACTTTCGACAACACCTATCAGGCCACAATTGGTATTGACTTCTTGAGCAAAACCATGTACCTTGAGGACCGAACCGTTCGGTTACAGCTGTGGGACACTGCTGGACAGGTGAGCCAACACTTGAGATTTTAGGAACACGTTCTTACAGAATGGCCTGCATGTGACAGGAGCGATTTCGTTCGCTAATACCATCGTATATCCGTGATTCTTCCGTTGCCATTGTTGTATACGATATCACAAGCAAGTTCCGATGGTCTAGCTCAACTTACATTGGCTCACCTTTACGATGCAGACCGGCAATCTTATCTGTCGACGTCAAAATGGATTGACGACGTACGGTCGGAGCGTGGCAACGACGTCATCATCGTCCTGGTTGGTAACAAGGCTGACCTTTCAGAAAAGCGGTCTGTCATTGCCTGGTTCCCTGCATCGTGCAATGCAGCCTGACCTTCGGATCGTTCTAGTCAGGTTACGGCTGAAGAAGCCACTCAAAAAGCAACGCAAATGAGCATCATGTTTATGGAGACCTCGGCCAAGGCCGGCCATAACGTTAAATCGTTGTTCAAGAAGATTGCCATGTCATTGCCTGGCATGGACGGTAATGTTCAAGCAGATGCCCAGAATGCTAGTATGTATTCTGCTTGGGTCCTTGCTAATGCGCCCTAACTTGGTCCACTAGAAATCGACGTGACAACCACTCAGACACCTACTGTGCCGGAAGCTTCACAATGCAATTGTTGACGTAGCCATCGTCCTGTCTTCCCCCACTGTCTTGTGACACTATATACCAGAACTTTGATTTGGCATATCAGTTGTTTACTACAATCCACCGACGTGGGTCTCTTAGCCCTACCATTTGATCAGGTTGGTCTGCTACCCGCGATTCATAGTGTTACCCGCGCCTCTTGGATGGGTATCTTTGTATTGAGCCCATTGCTCATCCTTATAGCGTTTGTCTTCTGCTTTCGCTTCACTCCACACCGTCCCATCCATTTCCGAATCTATAGTGAGCCGTTCAGATGATGTGGGCGTGACTTCGGTCTGAGGACTGCATGGACGGTTCAACCTAGTATAACTTTTCTCAAACCGTGCCTTACCTCCGGATGGGAAGAATACCTCCGCGCCCTCGCTCCACTTCCAAGTATTCGTCTATAGTCATCGTTGGTAGCCTGTGGTCAGGCCCGAAAATCTGTGCACGCAGGCGAGTGCGGCTCGGCACACCTGCAGGCAAGATGGTAAAGGGCTGCAATGGCTGAAGCGATCATCAATACAGTTGACAGTTGTCCTATTGCCCCTACCTTGCCATGTGGGTCCAATAGGGGCCTCCCGTTCAGAGGTTCGGAAGCAGCATCAATTCTCCACAGCTGGTCTTCTGCTTTACCTCGTCCTTCTTCTATCGGTGGCTTCGGCAGTGGGGGCGGGGCATTTCGCAGTAACTGGATCTCCTGATCTACACCTTGAGTTTGTGCACACGCCTGAGCATAGAAGAGCCTAAGAAGAAGTAGTGTAGTTTCTCTGAGGATATCTTCAGTTTCAGAATCCTCAACATCACTCTCCGAAGAGAGAAGTAGATATGCCACATAGTCGAAATCGTTGAACGAGAGGTCCTCGGATACCAACAGTCGTTGACGTCTCCTAATCATCTCGATACGCGTTCTGATATCCTTCTCTGCCTTGTACTGTCTGATTTTGACCTCCCTAAGTTTCGCAGCGCTTTTAATAGAGGATAATTGTTGGCCATAAAGCACACGCTCGGTCTCTGGTACGATATCGTAT
Source organism: Pulveroboletus aff. viridisquamosus (assembly GCA_038088935.1). NCBI lineage: Eukaryota > Fungi > Basidiomycota > Agaricomycetes > Boletales > Boletaceae > Pulveroboletus > Pulveroboletus aff. viridisquamosus. The sequence continues at coordinate 9,366 of JBBPJW010000206.1, forward strand.
GTTTCAAGGCTCGAAATATACACGCTCAGGTGATGCTAATAATGATATCAGCAACATGCTTGTAATCCACCAGTTCTTGGACTCACCTGAACTTGTGTCAGATTACCTAGGCGATCATCCCTCTCGGTGGTCCTGATTCTGTTCTGCACCTCTGCACAGACAAATGGGAGAGATAGATACACGAGATCCGGCGTAGAAATATCGTCAAGAATTTCATTTGAGCTGAACAAGGATAGATTGTTGACACGGAAGGTCAAATGGACGAGATCAGACAGTGCATCTTGAATGAGTTCCTAGAAGTAGTCACATCAGCCAGATATAACCGTTGGCTAGCTCGACACATACCTGAGCCTCATCGCTGATTGTAGATAAACTGGAAGCCCTCGCGGCCCCACTCAAGGCCCTCACGTACAGAGCTGATGGTGATAACAAGCCAGACATGACGCGTGAAGGTGCCAGTGGGATTTCCAGTTGTACATCGAGTAATAAGTGTTCGGGGGCCAAGTTCCAAGCTGAACGTATGAACTTACACATTGACGGACGTGCAGACAAACCCCATTTGCACTCGCAGAATTATTTCCTGTGCAAGAGAAAGCTCAAGGAACTCTTGCACATCGAGGGCGACGATTCAGGATACATTGAAGGCAAGGTTTTCATGATATGGCCGCCACGAAACAGGTTACACCGCCTTAATCTCGAGGTCTCGGAAGATTCTGTTCTCTACCGCTTCGAGCTCGAGATCCCTTACAGCGATGGGTTTACGTTTCGACCACATGAACGCATCTGTCTTGCTCTCAAGGGGGTGAGAGTTGATCGTCGCAAGGAATCCAGCGCCCCGCATTACTTTCCGATGGTCCTCCGGTTTCCCAGCGGTGTCGCTTTGAAGTATTTAAGTGGCGTTAACGCAGGTAAAGTCGTTAACACATGGATGAGTAAGTGCATTTACAGTGGGGCCGGTAACTGTACACTAACGTCTGTTTTAGAGCCTGCAACCAACACGGACGAATGGTACAACCCTTGTACGACCCATACTGTCTCAGAGGCGGTCGCAATCGACGCATCTGGGATCCACCATGGTCCCGTTTCGACCGTAACTTCCCCACCTATCCCGACCTTTTCACGAAGAAATGTCACCAACCGTCACGTTGAAGGTGTCGAAGTGAGTCTGTCTCCTCCGCCGTTGATTACGGGTCGGGATGGCGCAGCTATTTCTCGGTCTGCGCGACAGCTTCAGCGACCCAGCTCCAAAAGAGCCGGTCGCCACCTGAATGGGAGAGTAGGAAAGAAACGAAGGATGCAGAAGGGGAAAGAGTCGACATCATCTAACCAACCAGTAAGTGACACAGGTGATCCACCTCCAGTTGACGTCACAACACGTTGTAATGAACAGTTTGAGCTTCCGGTTGATGGTTCCTCAATATCTGACAGCCATGCAAGGATCCGTCAGCTTACAGTGCACACCAACGGAGAAATCCCTATCCAGAAAGATAGCATGACCGACCTTTCACGCGAAAGTAGCAATAGCAATGCGGTCACTATCTCTGGAGTAGCTAGGCCCCCTGCCCGACTGAACGCAGGCATCCACACGCAAAGGGTTTGTTACTTATTAGCCATGATGCTCGGTATTAATTTTACATCCAGGGTGACATTTTCACTGCTCTCAACGACCTTCAAAAGGGTCATGCCATGATCAATGTCATAGGAGTTGTGACTTCTGTGACCCCGGAGAGAAAAACGGCCACAAATGGTTGGTCAATCATACGTTCCGTGTAGATGGCGAGGATCACACCCTTTCTTCTAGAATGGGCCCGCTCGTTTACCCTCGTCGATCCATCCACTGTTGATTCACCACGGCAAAGTATCACAGTGAATTGTTTTCAGAAAGAACATCTGGAGTGGCTGCCTCAGGTTCAGAAGGATGTCATTGTCATTCTACGTAGGCTTAAGGTTCGACAACGATGCCTTGCATGAACGACTTGCATCGACTAACCGTAACCTTGCACCCATAGGTTGTCAACTTCAATGGCACTGTGACAGCCACAGGCTACGGTGACAAACTGCGTTGGGCTGTTTACGATCCACACAAGCATTCCATACAACCCCCTAATAAAGGAAATGCTCCCGACAAAGAATTGATTGACGACGGGTTAGGTTACGAATTTTCTCCATACTGGGAACCATCCCAGGATAGCACCGAGCTTGAGTATTGTCAGAAAATTGGAGAGTGGTGGAGGGCCGAACGCCAGCTTAAAGGGGAGATTATATCTACGGTGGAATGCTCAGGACGTCCGTGCAAGCAGCATCTATTGGTTTCTGAAGCTTCACCAGATCTCCCTCCAAATGGTTTTTTCAATTGTACAGTCGAGGTGAGTAGGCAGTGTCCCAGTCGGGCCTATCGCTGACGCTTCGTCGGAAGGTGCTACAAAAATTTGACAACTCCGGCGGTGCAACTACTGTTTACGTTACGGACTATACGACCAATGCTTTGGTTCACTCCGTGCAAGCCCCCTGGTGTCCACCTGAGTTGTCCAACCAGGTGTTGCAATGCAATATGTGGGATGATGCAAAAAACATTGCGATGATAATGAATCCGGGTGAATATTGGTACTTGCACAACGTTCGGGCGAGGTGGAATCCTAGTCATTTTATGGAAGCCACGATACAGCTTGCAGAAAAGATGACTCAATTGGATGAAACAAAGCTTGAAGTGCAGCCACGTCTCCAGGCCCTTCTAACGTCAGTATGCCGTGGCCTGGTGTTAACACAAACTAATCTCATGCCCAGGAGAAAGAAGGAACTTGAGATGAATAAATCAAGCCTCAAGTCTGTGTCGCCATCTTTGCACACTTTCCCGGAGATGCTCCTTCAAGATGTTGATGGGAGCACATGTTTCCTCACCTGCATTGTCGAGGTATTCTGCTTCCTCAGTAGCTATTTGCGTACCCACCGTATTTCTGCTAGCTACTCCACGTTGACCTCAACTCGCGGGATGGTCATTTCATATATGTCACTGATTATACATTTAATCCTGATTTACCAACCGCTGTCTCAGCCAATTGGGCGCACAACCTTGAACATCGTGTATTGAAGATAAAGTTGGACGACACTCAAGCGAAGATTTCATTGGATCTCCGGCCTGGTTCCATGTACATCATTCATAACCTACGTATCAAACACTCGGATGCGTTTGGTGATGTGCATGGGTACTTGGGTGGGGAGAATACACTTATCATCTCCTTACCTGACTCGTCAAGCCACCATGCCCAAACGTTACAAAGGTTAGTTTATTCTTGGCGTTCCTTCCGGTTCTGCTCAGATATCCACGTAGAAGCAAGGAAAAATGGAAAAGGGAAAGTATGCTGAATGCCCCGAGGGTAATGCCAAATGAATCACATGAAGAAACCAATGGGCTACTCAGCCAGCCGTCGGCTATCCCGAACAACATCCTTTTACGTGAAATACCCGCGCGACCTGCTCCAGATACGTTTAAAGTGTTGGCTCGCACAGTAGATTTCTTTCCCTTCTCTTTGGAGGATGCATGTGTCCTACGATGCACCAAATGTAAATCAAGGTGAGTGTCCCGGGACCCTGCGTACCCACAGGCGTTCATCCGATTTTTAGCCCCCCTCCCTCCTTCAAACGATGTCCACGTTGTGATGATATGATGGAAACACATTGCAAGTGGTTTTATTGCTTGTATGTGCTGCTTCAAGACGAGAAAGGCGGTGAACTGATTGTGTCGCTATCGGGGAAAGAGGTGTGTATCTCTGCTTGTGAGCGCAAAGTTGGATGCAGTGCTGTATCGTTTGCCATCAGTGCACATTGTTGCAAGACGTCGATCCAACCGACTTTCGTTGTGATCAGGTGGCATTCCGCAGGTTCCTGACGAAACTCGATCACATTTTGGGTAACCTGAGAGATGTCCATGTTGCTTGGTCAAAAAACGAGCATAAGATCATCCAGTCGCCATTGGTGGTATTTACCCTTGAAAGTTGGATGGCTGACAATGAGAAAGGATACAGTCTCGTTAGGTGTACCTCCACACAGTAGATACGTCACGCTCAGCTTATATCAAGATATGACGGTATAACATGAAGATGTTAACATTGCACAGCGCAATCTGAAATGTGCTCACGTGACTTTAACAAAGTGTGACGGTGACTATTCCGTGACAGACGCGTACGCGACTGCACACGAACACTTTATTCATGTCTCTGCCAGTCGTCAAGATTAGTGTTAGTTATGACGAGGAGTTGGGTGCGTGTATAGTCATTAGTACTCGTCACCCACTCATCCTCCGCAGATAAAATACGCAACTTCCTTTCAACATATATTGGCCATGACAAGGACTTGGATCAAGATTTCGCAAATATAGCATTGAATGACGATGAACATGAACAGCGCGATGGGTCCAAAACGAAGGGACTCAAGTACATGCAACAACTGGTATACCATCCACTAGTCCAAAGTCCTGCCCCCTCTGATGCCTGTAACCAAGCAACGGATAGCAAACCGTGAGCAGCAGATGCTGACCATTGACCTCGAAGATATCCATCAGGCAAGAATTCGGGTCCTCACTCATCGTCCATGTGTCTCACTCCCCACTTAAGCACGAGAAAACCATTTCCGAACTTGTAGCTCGTATTCAAAACAACACTCGGCGCTATGTCCAGCTATTTTGCGAAGCCATCGATAAGCTTCTTCCAACTCCAACCAAGGACATAAGTGAACATGACGAGGTTATCGATGTCATCCTCCATCAGCGACGTGAACGGAACGAGCAGACTGAAGGGGTTCAGGAAGGTTTTCCCGATCATCTCTTGCGGCGATAGTGTGTTTTATCGTCACTGACTGTGTGCAGCGCACTAATTGTTACTTTAGTAATCTTTACTTTCAGCCTCTGCGATCCGACATCGCGCTGGCAGTACGTGATGTCAAGAGCGCTCATCTGGGGCGGTTGATTACTGTTCGCGGAATTGTCACTCGTGTTTCGGAAGTCAAACCTCTCCTTCTCGTGAATGCCTACACGTGTGACATGTGTGGATCTGAGACGTTTCAACAAATCTCGAGCAAGACGTTCTCCCCAATCACCGACTGTCAGAACGAGAATGAGTGCAAAAAGAACGGCATCCGTGGGTCTCTACATATGCAAACGCGCGCTTGTCGTTTCAGCCCGTTCCAGGAAGTCAAAATCCAAGAGATGGTCTGCCCTCCTTCTCTGGTCTTTTGTGTTTTTCTTTTCTTCTCAAACTTGTGCAGGCGGAGCAGGTTCCAGTCGGTCATATTCCCAGATCAATGACAGTCCATGTGAACGGCAACCTCGCCCGTATGATGAATCCCGGAGATGTAGTTCATCTAGGAGGCATTTTTCTTCCTATACCATACACCGGATATCAAGCCGTTCGAGCAGGACTACTAACCGATACATACTTGGAAGTGCAGCATATTTATCAGCTGAAAAAGCAATACCGCGACATGGAAATGACACCACAGATACAGGCACAGATCGCGGATATGCAGTGCGACCCTGCGTTATATAACAAACTCGCCCAAAGCATAGCCCCGGAGATTTATGGACATCAAGACGTGAAGAAGGCACTCCTCCTGTTATTGGTAGGGGGGGTTACGAAAACCATGGGCGATGGAATGAAGATTCGTGGGGACATCAACATCTGTCTTATGGGTGACCCCGGTGTTGCCAAATCACAGCTGCTGAAATATATTTCTAAGGTCGCTCCGCGCGGTGTGTACACCACGGGCAAGGGTTCTTCTGGCGTCGGTCTCACAGCTGCCGTTATGCGAGACCCAGTTACAGACGAAATGGTTCTCGGTAGGTGACTTTCTCTTAATTCAAACTGTCTGTACTGACAGTGAATCCAGAGGGAGGTGCTCTTGTGTTGGCCGACAATGGTATCTGCTGTATTGATGAGTTCGACAAGATGGAAGAAGCAGATCGAACCGCTATTCATGAAGTGATGGAACAACAAACGATTTCCATTTCCAAAGCCGGTATCTCCACCACTCTAAACGCTCGAACGTCTATCCTTGCTGCTGCGAATCCACTCTATGGACGCTACAACCCGAAAATATCCCCCGTGGAAAACATCAACCTACCTGCAGCACTGTTGTCACGCTTTGACCTCCTGTTTTTGATTCTGGACAAGCCAACACGTGAAGATGATGAGCGGTTGGCTCAGCATGTCACACACGTCCACATGCACAACATTCATCCCAAACTCGAATACGATGTCGTTGACCCTTCTTTGATGAGGTCAGCGCTTCTGGCATGGTTTCCTTCATACGTACTGACGTTTCTGGTGCACGGAAATAGACACTATATTGCACAGGCACGCCTCAGGCGCCCCATTGTACCACCCACGGTCTCCAATTATATCGTAGACTCGTACGTACGACTGCGCAAGCTCTCGAAAGAGGAGGCGGCCCAGAAGAAATTGCACACTTACACCTCAGCACGTACGTTGCTTGGCGTGCTCCGACTGGCTCAAGCACTTGCACGTCTCCGATTCGCCGATATTGTGGAGCATGGCGACGTTGACGAGGCTCTGCGTCTGATGGAGTGCGGCAAGGAGAGTCTAGAAGATGACGAAGATAGAGAGTACGAACCTGACCGCTCAGTCATCAGCCAAATCTTTCGAATTGTCAAGAATATGGCTAAGGAAGGTGGCGGCAAACGAAGTAAAAGACGACGTAGATTCGGCAAAGGACCCGGGGGCGAACGTGACGTGGATGTCGACTCGAGTGAAGACAACAACGACGGGGAATTAACCCTTATCGACGTACGATCTAGGGTTCTGGGTGTTGGTTATACTGAGACGCAACTCAATGACACTATCGTTGAGGTAAGTTGACCTCTCCCAGCTCGCTGCGCTGTCACTGACTCTTTGTGTAGTATGAATCCATAGACGTTTGGATACGGGTGGCAAATGGGTCGAAACTGCGTTTCATTAACGTTTGAGCCGCTGCGCTCTTGAAATATTCTACCGTTAGTAAGTAGCCATTCCTTTCTATTGGTATATGCAAAAAATATGTCCGTAAATATAACATGTCATACTATCCTAAGTGTCCTAGTGAAGATCCATTACGACTCTCGTGATCTCCCTTCACGTGGTTCAGAATCATCTCGATACCTTGTTGGCTCTGTAGAGGCAGAGTCGTCGTCATTCAGAAACTCGGGGTGAAAGCTTAAGCCTGCTACTTGGTGGTCATGGAATGATGGATCGGAATGAAGCATAGTTTGTTCGTCTACGTCTTCGTCGTCATCAGATACTTCTCCGAATGCGTCGTACAGTTCCTTTGCCCTTTGCCTCGGGCGTGCACTACCCCGAGAAACAGAGCTCATTGGTAGGTCATCATTAACGAGGGACGAATATGCAGTGCGGCGGCTTCTCCGTCTCCTCCAGAAAATCCAAATGCCAACAGCAAAGAGGATGACAACACTGATAGCAACGAAAAGCCATTTGGAGTTGGAGACAAGGTTGTACATGTCGGAAAACCAGCCCTCGTTGGGAGTGGGAGTCATGCCAGCCGTCGGAGATGATCCCGGGAATGCGGGACGGTCAGCCTCACCCTCCGCCGTGTCGTGATCGCTCGGGAGGCCTGATGTGGGTTTGGGGTATGATTTAGCAGAAGAAGGGGTGGGTGGCTCAGCTGACTCCGGTTCCTCGAAAGATGGAAGGATTACATCATTGGTGGGAAGCACATATGTCTTGACTTGTGCGGGATCGATGGTGGAACCCCAGAACATAAGTCGCCAACCATGGAATGTTCCATTGTGGTTTGCATCTGACTGGTCAGACACCCTGATAGTCCAGTCGCCAACTGGGTTCTCACCCCTTTTGTCGGAGTGAACGACGGATTTCGGAGAAAAAAGGGAACGTACCAGTGCTTGACGGTCATGAATCGCCAGCCTCTGAACCCAGTAGTCGCATAATCTTGCTTGCGCACGGCAGCTAATACACTCTTTATGCCGTTTGGGCTGATGAGCTCCACCTCCACGTCACCTCGCTTAGAGTGGGAAATCCAGACGGTGGTGGTCAAGTGTTCGAGCACTTCAAAGTTATGCTCGAGCAGCATATCATTTGTGACAGTGAACGTGCTATTGATCCCTCCTGGTGAAATGGGCACACCTCCGGTCATGGCACCCTCTGGGTCTGATAAAGAACCATTATTAAGCTGGATCGCGGACGGATGGAACCAGGCATGGGGCTTGACGAGTTCCCAGCTCTGTGCGGCTGTGACGAACGCGTATGCGTTAAGCTGACCATACCCGTACTTATAACTGAATAGCCTGCCCGAGGCAGTTTCTTCCCAGTCTGGGTCTTCGGGATTGATTATTTGGGCTGACCGAACGCAGAGGTGCTGGATGTCACGCCAAGTAAGGTCGGGTCTTATGGGTGTTGTCAGACAGGTAAGGGGACGTGAGGAACGACCCACCGGACTTGTAGGGTGAGAGCAAAGACACCAGCTGCATTTGGTGCAGCGGCAGAAGTGCCTCCATGACCGGACGAACAGGAGTTCTCACCCACGTCTGTGGTAACCTGAAAGGGGATTAGAAAAAAAAGAGAAAAGGGGAAAGCATGTACGGACGATGCTCTTTCCGCTACCTGAACTATATGCAACCACTAAGTTGGCTGCACATGGTTCTGAATAGAAAGGGTGGAGACCCTTGTAGTCCACGGCGGAAACCGTGACAGAGTAGATGCTGTTGGTATAACCGTCGAAATTGCATTGATCACCGGACATCGCGCCATTGCCACTGGCAAATACAAAGATGGAGCCTCTGCCGTGCCTGCCATTTTGCGCGCCGTTGAGAAAGGCCTTGTGAATGATGTAGCTTGGACCTTCCATAGACTTGCCGTCATCCGGGGGACCCCAGCTGCAAGAGTAGATGTCGACGTCATGAAAACCGTAGTTGAGTGCTGCAGCTTCGTCAACGTCCGTGATTGGACCGGAAAGGATGCGTACGCCTGCCACACTTGCATCATAAGCAAGGCCAACACCGCAGACATCATTTTTCGCAGCTGCGATCTGTCCGGCGCAGCGGGTGCCGTGGCGGTCATCGGCGAGGATCGGTTTTGGAAGAGGAGTGTGATCATTGAAGTCATAAGAATGCTCGGCATCCTAAGAGAAATAAGGAGTGATTCAGGTGCCAAAGGCGAGACGTACAAAATTGTCGGCAAGGTCCTTGCTCTCGTAATCGAGACCGTCGTCGACAAGGGACGTGATAACGCCCTGACCAGTGATACCAATCTCCCAGAGACCGGTGACATTCATCATGTGTTTTGGGAACTCTTCGTTGACGATGTGCCATTGCTGCGAGAAGAGAGGATCCGTGACACCGAGGCGGGCACTAATGGCGGCGGCGGAGTTATCCGAAGGAATGGGGGGTGGGGCACGTTTCGTGCGCTGACGTGGGTGCTGATGCTCGAGCACATTGATAGCGGCGAGGAGGCGGTGGGTACGGTCATCGCGGGGATGAACGGCCATATGTGCGCGGAGGGCATCGTGGCGGGCGAGGACAGGGTGATGATGTGGTAGGGGATGTTTTAGAGTACGAAGGAGCCATGCGTCGGGGAGCTCGCCGACCTGGCCGACAAGCTCGAGGCCAAAACCGAGTTCGCTGATGCACTCGTCGACAGAGAGGGCGGGGGGAACAGGATTGTGATCGAGGAGGAAGTAGTCAAACGTTGAATGGTCGTGCTTAGCGGGTGCGATGAGGGCTGGGACGAGGGGGACGAGGAGGACGAGCGCAACGACGAGCGGGAGTCGTGTCATCGGTCTGTGTCAAGAGCGGGGTCACGTGCAGCCCACGACTTGGATGGCTGCTGCTTTTGGGGTCTGCTGTTTTGAACGATGCCACAGTCGAGGAAGCGCCCGCGTCGGTCGCTGTCTCCTGTACCAGATAGCGACGACAGCCGTCCGACCCCCCCACCCCCTCGCTGGACGTCTCCAGAACAACCTATTTTCCATGTCCCAGCCGAGCACGAGTTCCTAGAGGGACCTGACCTTCAGGTCATTGGTGAGATAGAGCCCCTCGACAACGATCACGATGACGACGTCCCTGTTCGTGTCCTTACCGACTTTTCCATATACGATCATACTACTCTCCAGCTCGTCCCTATTGCTCGCCTCCTCGAGCTCTCTCTCGACCCGAATCTGTCCATCTCTGCCTCCGGCTGCGTCAGGGTTTGTACAGACAATGGTGACGAAGATGCAGACGACGACGACTACGATCAAGATCAGGAGAGCGCAGACCAAGCATGCGAAACTAGCGACGACGACGAAGCTGCAGCAGATGATCGTCTACAACGCGTTAAGCTCGGCCCCATAAAGAGGTTCTCCCTCCACGATTTCAAAGAGTCCCACCGCTGTCTTGACAGGTGCCCATTTCTTTCTCTTCGTCCCCATTCTCTCTCATCGTCTACAGCAACATCTACATCCTTACCCAGCATGCTTGGTACATCCTCGACATCCCCTCGCCACTTTACAACTCTTTCTACACCGGTTTTTGGCTCAAGCACCGCGTCCTCCATCTCATTGTCTCCTCTGCGCTCTCTCATCCCAGGATTAGCTACGATGATTTTATTCGCTCTCTTGACGTCTCCTCCACCTCTGATGATGATGTCACAATTTCTCTCAAAATCCTTGGTAGGAGTATCACTGAAGACGACGTCCAGTCAGATGATGTTGTATGTCTCTTCTACCTTCCGCTTACTCTCCTCACCTCCACATAGAAATCATATTTGTTGGCCGTGCTCGATGACCTCCAAGAAAATGAGCACATCAAGATTCGTCGTACTCCTTTGTTTCGCGCCATCTTTGGTCATCAACTCACATACGAGTTCGAACCTGAGCTCAAGTTACTCAACCCGTCCTGCTCTCGTCCTCAGTCGCGCATCCTCTTGAGCGACTTGGAGCTTCAAGTCCTCGAACACCGCAACCCAACTGTTGTTACTACTGTTATTGCTCGTGTCACGAAGTTACTTTTCGAACGAAACATAAAGCTTGCAAATATCACCGTTCAGGACGACATCGATGTGGATGAGTTACAACCCACCCATACCTCTCTTGTCCATCTCGCAAACCCCAACACTGTCAAGTGGGGCCTTCCCACAGATCACCTGGGTTACTATCGATCCGTTTATGTCGATGGTGTTGTATATTCCGTGGGTCTGCCAGTTCTTCCACTCTCCCTTTTTTATATCGCACTTCTAGATCGGTGATACTGTCATGGTCGAGCCTGGTATAGATGAGAATAAAGCTCGTGCAAAGAGCTACACCCATGAGTCTGCTCGGTCATACAATACCCTTGCCAACTCTCGCTGGTACGCCAGCCACCCATACTCAATCCACTTCGTAGGCTTGATGTACCCCAGGTTCTGCCGTATATGCTATCTCTTCGAGGACAAACGAGGCCACAAAATGTTCCACGGCCAATGGCTTACCCATAGCTCAAAGACTCTTCTTCAGGAGCTCGGTCATTCTCAGTCTCTCTATTTAATGTTAACAGACTGCGAAGATATTTACATTGATGCAATATCACAGAAGTGCAACGTCCGTGAACTCGACCCAGACACGCCGGAGCCCGTTGATGGGAATGCATCGGAAGAGAATGATTTCTTCACTGGGCATGATACATCGTACCTTCGTTTGATTATCCTCTAACAACGTGGTCAGTAGATTGTTGTACAATGGTGCAGATGCCTCTTTCATCTGCTTTTCCGAAGAACAAACAATGCGCGCACTTGCTCACTGTGACCCCCATCAACAATGTTTCTCTTGTGGTTTACAGGCGATGAAATCGAGCATTACTCACCCTCGTCCCCTTCCTGGTGGGGGATTTGCACAACACGAATTTTCGTATCATCTCCATGATTTTGTTTACATTAAGCGTAAACAAGTGCACTCCGTTTACGAAATCGGACAAGTCACAAAGTTAAAGGCAATGAAAGTTCCGATTGAAGTGAAGGTTCGATTATTTTGGAGGTATGATGACGTTGTGAGAGGAATGAAATTGGAAGACGAGCACTATTTAGTACCGCATGATGACGTGGGTCTATTCTCTAAATGACGGTTATCCTACTGATCATCCACTTAGCGTAGGCTGTTCAAAACAGACAAGGAGGAGATTGTGCACGACGAAGACCTGCAGGGTCAATGTTATGTAGTTCATGAGAGTGATACTGACGCAATAGACGAGTGGGTGAAACATGATGACCACTACTATGTCAATCAACAAGTCTGCTCGCTGAAACCCAAGTCACTTGATGATCTCCAGGACTGGCCGAAGAGCGAATTCGAATTCTGCAGAAAGTGCCTTAAGGAAAGAGAAGAACTCCTAGAACGGCAGAGTCTACTTCTCAGAAGACACGGTCGCCTACGTGGGTTGGAATTGTTCAGTGGTAAGAGTTAATGTGCACATGTGTCGCTGTGATATTAATCACGGATTGCAGGGGCCGGTGGTCTTGGGACTGGTTTTGATCTCAGCGGTTTCATAGAGACTCGATGGGCTGTCGAATTCTCACCTAGTGCAGCACGAACCTATCAGTACGGTTGAGTTTGCGCGTTGTCTCCCTTGACTTACAGATGTCTTATGCAGGCTCAATCACCCAGAAACCATTGTTTATAATCAATGCACCAACCTGTGTTTACAGCACGCAATTGATACTTTGGAAAACAAAAATCCAAAACCGCTATTTTCACTGGATGATAAGAAACCATTACCTCCTATGCCAAAGCCAGGTGATGTGGACTTCATCTACGGTGGTTCGTGATCCTGGCTATTCCCGTGTTTGGACAAGAATAAAAAGGGATTGCCAGGCCCTCCGTGCCAGAGCTTTTCTCTTATGAATCACAACAAGGTGACGTGAAGAATAAAAGAGACACATCTGACCTAACAACTCACTATAACAGAAAGAATTCGATATACGGTATGTGACCACTCCCATCAACTGCTCACCACTTGATGTGTTACTATATAGGAGCACTTTGGTGTGTAATATGCTCGCTTTTGTCGAGTTTTACCGCCCGATGTATATGCTCCTTGAAAACGTTTATGGAATTTTGTGTCACAACCAAAAGACCACGTCAAGGAAGGATGGCATACAATACGCCGTTGTGAAATTCATTCAGCGCGCTTTGGCTTCCATTGGGTATGTTAATATATTATCTGTCCAATGAGGTACCAATGGCCCTCAGATACCAATCCAAGTTCGCCGTCCTCCAAGCTGCTCAGTATGGTGCACCTCAAGCCCGCAAACGGGTCATATTTTGGGGAGCACGTCGTGACGTGTTGATGCCAGAATGGCCTATTCCGACCCACTGCTCCCCGATAAGACTGATCCGTGCTGCACTGCCAACGGGATCTGTTTTACTCCCGATCATCCGGAACAAGTGCGAGGGTGGTTCAGATGATGATCGGTCTGCACCACTGCATTTTGTCACCATCAACGAAGCAATTGGAGATTTGGCATGTGTTCACTGATGAATGAGGTTTGTAGTCACCCTCACATTAGCGCTGTTGCTTCCACTAGCCCCCTTTTGATTGGTTTGTACCTTTGTATGTGGATCGTCCGTGACCAAGAGCTTTGCTATCCAGGATTAATCCGTATGTCACCATGAAGTCTACAACGGAAGACAGGAGGGAGGACCGACAGCGCAAGGTTGCCCTCAAGATTCCAGCCTTTTGCCCCCTTGAAAATCCCAGACCTTCCTACGTTGGCTTTTCACAGGCGCGTAAATATAACTCTGAACCACTGACACGATATCAGAAGTGGATGCGCCAATGCCGAGATGGAAATATCAATCAGATTTTAAGATATCATTACACAAAGCGATGGGGTTCTAATATAGCAGAACGGTAAATATCTGATGATCATACGTTGCACTGATCGTATTCAGTTTTCCAGCGTCTGTGCTGTACCACTTATCCCTGGGGCAAATCAATTCAGTAAGTCGATGGCCATACTTCTGAGAGGATGTTGAACTCATTGCCTTCAAGGTCTGCCGGCTAAACTGCGAATGGAACTTGCAAAACGAAAGCAGGCGGAATTGAAGTATGCATGTACGTGCTGAACATCTCAGCTGCTGCCTTTGCTCCATCTCCCCACAGCTCTTTATAAGCGCTTGGATGCTGACTATGTGTTTGCAACTGCGTTGACCACTGCCGCACCAAACCATAAGGGAGGTGCGGTCCTCCACCCGTCCGTGAGTGCTCAATATGTGGAAAGACGACAGGTGATACAACACGTTCTTAGCAAAAACGGATTCTGAGTGTTCGAGAATGCGCTCGAGCCCAAGGATTTCCCGACTACTATGAGTTCTTGTCTGTTAATGATACTCCGAACAAAATCGTGGCAGATGTACGTGGTTCGTATCTGTGCATCATGTCGCCTTGTGCAAACTCGACTTTGACCAGCAACTTCGCCAAATTGGAAATGCTGTCCCTGTCCCCCTAGCTTATGCTCTGGCCAAATCGCTAGGGCAGACGCTGTTCAAAATGTGGGACGAGAAAGATAGAGAAGGGAGCCCAGAGGTGTGAAGCTAGTGTTATCTCTGTACGCTGCAATGCCTGCAGCACAAACAACTAGGTCAGCATAATAAATCGCGCACCACACAGCCCGAACGACCCAAAATTAGTGGTGTGCATAAGATGGATAGGAATAAATTACGTGGGGTAAATGGGAATGGCTACAGTAAATTGCGTTGAAAGGGTATCAGAAACCAAATATCAGTCTCACGAGGTCGAGAGGCATCCTCCTCTATGTCAACAATCGCGTGGTACCCTTTGGCCTGGGAGGAGGAACAGGGCGATGAGGGATGCGCTGTGATGAGGCGGCAGTGAGGGCTGAAGTACGTCGTGCCAACTGGGCCCTCCGAAGCTCTTCATCGATCTGCCACATGCCTCTGACAAACGCATCACGGTCAATGAATCCAGTGCCCTGGGGATCAAAGTCATTCCTGCAAACCACCTGAGTCCAACGAAGCGATCACGACTTTTGCTCTTACCATATATTCCACAGTTTTTTGCGGTCGAGACGCGAGGTACTCCATATGTACTGAACGATTTGCCCATGTAGCTTCTCCTCAGGGGAGATTGGAGATTCTCCATCTTCTTCATCACTACTACTTTTATCCGGCCCTCTTTCTGAAGACAAAACTGGGTGGTCTTCTGGATTGGCGATCAGGTCCACAGACAAACCTCGCCACCCAGCCGCCTGCCTGCCTTTCTTGGAAGGGAGGGTAGCTGGCGCAAGTATTTTACTTTTCTGTTCCTCCTTTTCTGCTTTTCGTCGACCTCGCACAGCATTGTCAAAAAGAGACTCGTATCGCAACCGGGCAAAGGGAGGGATTGGGGTCGGCCTGAGGAGAGGAGAGGATTTTACACTACCTCCAAACTGTGTGCTATTCCGAGTGCTCGTACTCGTCCGTGACGTAGTAGTAGTGTTACTAAGAGTGGAGGATCGGTCAGATATAGATGCAGAGGTGGACACGACGGATGCTCGCGAGGAAGAGGGTCGTGAGCGTGGCTGATACGGGGGTGGAGGAGGCGGAGGTCGGCGCGTTTTCGTACTGGTTGTAGTAGAAGAAGTGGACGTCGAAACCGAGCGGGCGAGTGAGACGATATGTTCAGTCTTCGTACCTGGTCGACTTGGTAGGCCGGGCGGCTCAAACTTTTGAAAAGCCTTTGACTTGCTAATCGCTCGTTCCCAGTCAAAGGGGACAGCTGTCGAGGGGCTGACTGTGGATGGCATGGAAACATTTTCGAATGACTCTGCGATGCTTGCGGTATCGACATCTGTAATGATGCTATCCGCCTCAAAGTTGAACGAGGGTATTCGAGGGCTTAATTTTGAACTTTGGCTTTCGACATTGCTCCCATCTGATGAGAGTGAGACAGAATGGAAAGAGGAGACGGAGGATGCAGAAGCATGTCCCACGCGACCCGCACCAAACTTGTGTGCATCTGGTGGGTAGGTGTGTTTAGCCGTCAAGGAATCAAAGCGACCTGGAGGACACAACGTAGCGTGGGCTACACTTCCTGTGACTGCCGAAAGTTGAGTGGAGATGCAATCAGCAGTATTGAAAGATGGTTTTCGTGGAGGAAGGGGAGGGCGAGGCCTTGAGGGTGGCTGGCAGTTGATGAGGGGTGCTAGTGAGCTTGAAGGGCCGGAAGTCGGAGTGGGCTGCCGTGAAGGAGAAGGGGACTTGCTCGACTCACGAATAGCATTCAGCTTGCTGATACCGACGGTGAGCGTATGACGAAACGGAGAGGGCTGCTCAACTGGGCCATCCTCGACAATCCAATCCTTCAAGTCAATCAAAGAAGCCTGACCAGCGAGGCTTGGTGTAGGCCGTGATGGTGAACGTGGTCTATTGGAGGTAGTCGGAACCAGGAAAGGAGTGATGGGATGAAGTGTGTTGGCGGCGGGTGAGATTGGGGATTCGAGCAGACTGGACGCCACCGTGCGGGTATCTGCTGTGGGCATCGACAATGTGGGTACGGTGGTGGATGTCGCTGTGGACGACGAGGACGAGAGCGCCTCAAACGCCTGAATCCTTGACTGAAGGGACGCAGAGGGCATGACTCGACGCAAGACGAAGTGGGCGGGAATTTCCGAATGGGGCCACTTGCTGCAACGTCCATCATAGCCCGCACCAGCCTCTGTAACATGCCCAACGCAAGCCAGGAGCTCTACGCCGTCGCAGGTAGCGATCCCTGCCACCCTCCAGATTACGATCGATGCCTTCACATGCCCGCTAGATTTCTGTCTGATCCCAGCCGGAACAAATGAGCCATCCGTAAGCGCTCGCTGCCTCACATCCATTCCAACCATCATCGTCCTACAGGTTGCCGAACACATCGCACTGTGTCACAACATACTCGAAAAGTCTGGGCTCAAGTTTGAGGTCTGTGTGCGTCGTGTCGTCTGACGTAGCCCTGACCTGAACTCTCCAGATGCAGTAAGCACACAACCCACAAGATCTGATCAACCTTGTTGTTGAAGACTCGTCCTCTACAGCGGCTACGGTACCAACTTAGGTTTGTGCTCAGGTTCGTTCAATCAGCCTACCACCAACTAGGACCTAGAGGGTTCGTGGTCAGAGGTCAGCAAGGCCATCTACGATTGTCATGCCGCTGTTCATGCCAACGGTGTATCTCGCATTGCAACGGACATCCGTATTGGCACCCGCACGGACCGCGAGATCACTCCCGGTCAAGGAAACAAACGCAAAGTTCAGCGTGTTCAAGAAGTCTTGGAGAGACAGAGACAGGGCACACTTTAAGCAATATCAATGTCTTCCTGTCTACCAATTGAACTATACACCTGCGCGAGACGGCAAGTATACCATGTATCACTAGCAACATCCAAGACGCCCTTTGCGCTCCGACCACACTACATAGAAGGCACAGGTCCTCGCGGACCCTTGGTAGTATAAATTTGTGCCAGCAATCCGAGAACGCCACCATCCTCTAGTACCTCATCATCGTTGATACCTTCCTGCTGCGAATCGAAGGGCCTTGTCCCACTGGTAATGCCATCCACGTATGAATCCCCCAACGCACTATTCACTCCACCATCAACAGCACGATCTTCATCTCGAATAGCGGGAAGTGCCGGGGTAGGAAGGACACTCCCTTGTGAGTCACCAAGCACGGCCGTCTGAGCCATCGCAACACCCTGACCTCCCAGAGAAGATGTAGCCACAGCCGACTGCCAGGTTGTGGATCCTGCAATCCCAACTCCACCGGTGACTGCACCTCCTCCACCGAGGTGTCTCCGTCGAATGGCCATATGCTGACTCTGTCGGAGTGCACGATCGTATTCTTGCGCGCGCTCTGTGAGGTCTTTCTTGCCATCATTCAGTACGGTCGTGCTATCTAGGCCAACTCTAGAAGCAGTGAGGGCACGCCGACGAGCACTTATGTCTGCAATACGGCTCAGATACAGAGATCCAGTGGGATCGGTGGGGTTCCAATCTGGATTGGCAGCTTTAAAGTTCAAAAAGCTCTTCTCCATCTTCCCCTCCCGAGAAAGCATCCTTTCGTCTTGGATTTTGGTTGGTGCACCAAACTGAGCGAATTCGGTTAGTCTCACCTACCATGATTGTCGTGTAAAGGCGTACGAACCTTGACATTGCCATGCCTCTTAAAATCAAACTCTGCAAAACTGCAGATGTAACCACGGCCAGGAACCCACACCGTGAAGTCATGGAAGAAGTCAATGATAGCAGGTGCACAAGGTGGAAGAGAGAACCACAGCACGAATGGCGTTGTTATCACAGAAACAATCTCTTGTAAGAAAAGAACGACCTTGAGCGTGAATAGTTCTCCGAACTCCTGATGGACCTGACGGCAGCTGTAGTCAATCACAAGTTACACACGGTGTGAATCCTCTCAACTAACCTGCTTCGAGTGAAGCTGGTCCTTCCATTCGTCTGGCATATAGTGTGTGTACTGAATGACTTCAGTCATGAGTAACTCTGGGTCAACAACTCTGTTTTCTTCTGGTATCATTCCTCGCGCAACACCAAGTATTGAAGCGAACACTGTGATGTAGAAGAAGACTGTTCGACGTGGCGTGACCTCAAGGTGAACGGATACTTCGGGATCAAGAACGGATGCAAGCACAAGTACTGCAGCGAATGACCCCGCGACAAATGCAACAAATCTAGCAGGTTGATGATTAAAAAACAGAAAAGCTCTGGATAGGACGCTCACCGCATGATGGTCGCGAGCTTTTCATTCGGGAATTGGCCAATGTATATGTTGGCTAGGGGGTAGGACTCATCTAGTCTACGAGTAAACAAATGTGACAGTTCGTTGAATTCGCGAAACTTCCATTGTGCGAATGGTGTATAACGTCGACTGCCGATCGAAGAAGGATTATTGCGATATTCCTACCCGGAAATCAGCCAAATTTTCCAACTCCACTTGGAGACACACATACGTCAAAGTAGCGGAAGAACGAATACATGATCATATATAGGACAATGAATGGCGCGAAAACTGCATTCAATATGCCCATGAAAATGAATCGCCGTCGCAGACTACATGAATCTAGGCATCAAGAACATGAAAACTGTACGACGGCAGTACGTACCCCTGAATCAGGACGGTGCGATTTTTATTCTTCAAGAACACCTTCCTGACGCGTCCTCGAGGGTCAAAAAGATATTCCATCAGGCAGAACCTGAGATTCCACTCTAGCACCTTCGTAAGAGTTTTCCCCTTGCCCTCGTCGCCAGTCCAATGTAGGACCCGCTTCGACGTGGAGGGTAAGGGCACGCGAAGGTCCAACAGCTCCTTGTTAAATAACGCGATTAGATAGTTCTCCTGGCGCATGATTCGATTCGCGATGTCATGCGCGTCAAGAGAAGCTGTGGCGGGCGTTGCAGTATTATTGTGGGCGGTCGACGAGATCGCCGTGATGGGATTGTCTTCGCGAATGGCACGAATCCGACGGACTACTTCAGGCCATGAAATCGTCTGAATATCAGCCTGAGTGGACCAACAAATAAATAAGCATAATGAACGATAGAGAGGGTGGAAAATTTTTACATCTGGTATGTGGAGCAAATGAGTGTAAAAGTGATACATATCCACTAGACGCACGACCTCCAATGTGAACGATATGATTTGCCAGATGTAAAACGCAGAAAAAAGCAGAAAAAACAACAAGGTGACGCCAGAGAACCTAAAATAGTGCTGATCAGTAGGAGAATGTTGCCCGTGATGTGAGGAAACGAACTTAGCAACACAGCGATCAACGACAGCGTCAGAAAGACGGGCGACTTTATCGCGGGTTATACGACCGTAATCGATACACCCCAGCAAGAATGTCGAGAAGGCGATGACAAACCCGACTGTGCTGCGCGCCCATCATCAGTCTCGATATGCAGAATACACAATGGAATGCTGACAGGATGTTGAGCCCCCGGGCAAGGGCTATTGAATAGATCCCCTTTCCTTCATAGTAAAGATAGACCTCTTGTAAGAACGCGTCGAGGTTGTAGACATTGACCCAGTTCCAAAGTGCACGCTCATAAGCATCTAAACCGCGCAGGGGTTTGGGAGTAGTTGGTTGGAATGGAGAGGACTGTGATGGCGTATCACGATCCAACTTGGATGGTTGAGGGACTGATACCGGGAGTGATGGACAATTCTCTCGTGGGAGCGACCTCGCGGAGGTCGAGTGCAGCGGCTGTAGACGAACCTTTGCCTTATCTGGACTACTGGTGCTGGACGGCACAGGCTTGCGAGGCGAACGGGAGGCCTCGATCATAAAACTCTGCGGGACCTCGTCGTCAGACTGATCCTGCTCGTAAGATCTGTCTCCGCTGCGTATATTTGGCCGCAGAGGAGTCATTTCCGAGGAGTCTCCACCGGTCACCCATGAGACCTTGCGCTTGCCCTGTGTCTTGACGGAGGTGGGGCGTGGAACCGCATGGCCGGCTTCGATGTCTTGTTCCTCCATAATCTCGCTCTCGTTTTCTTCCTCCATCACGGGAGACTGAGCTGCCTGGATATACCCCTGGTAGGCTCGACTCATTGGATTGAGGATATTCAGAAACGGTTGTGAGCCTGAGAGGCTGGACGACTGAAAGTATCGTGATGAATGCGAATGCATCAACGAGCGCGACGTCGAGTTGGACACAGTAGCGCCTGTCTGACGTCCACCTATGTGAGGGCGACCCGGGTGTTGGGCTCTTCAAGAACAGACGCGTCCGCTTTCTAGCAGTGTGACATTTGTGACATA
Organism: Pulveroboletus aff. viridisquamosus; assembly: GCA_038088935.1. Classification (NCBI taxonomy): domain Eukaryota; kingdom Fungi; phylum Basidiomycota; class Agaricomycetes; order Boletales; family Boletaceae; genus Pulveroboletus; species Pulveroboletus aff. viridisquamosus. Next base: position 30,146 of record JBBPJW010000206.1, read on the forward strand.
GACTACTCCCATACCGCGCCTGCTCTTCCAGTGCCGCTACACTTTTTTGTCTACGATGTTCAGGGTGCTGGCAGCCTTCATAAGGGCCTGCAAGCCTGACACGGTAATGTCAGAGTCGCTGCTTACACCCCAGGTAGATTCCCTGTTCCTCTCCTCAGTCTCATAAACCAACTCCACGAACGAGACTGCCTTCACATCTGCACCCTCACCTATCGAGTGCTCGATATACTCCCTGATCGACAAAGTCCCTTGAATCCGTGTGTGCAATGCGTCCAGAGCAGCAGACAATGGTCCGTTGCCTTCTCCAGAAACACTCCGCGCCTCGCCGTCAACCAGTAGCTCCACCGTAATTTGGCGACGTCCCGCGACGTTTGACTTGGCAAGGTCGAACGATTGCAGCTCGAAGCGGTATGTTTTGGTAGTTTCGTAACCATAATTATCTGCAAATAACTTGGTCAAGTCCTCATAGGAAATTTGCCCACCCGAGTCTCGGGCAACACGTTGAACAACTTCGAAGAAGCTAGCTTGGAGCCTGCGAGGGAGTTGTAACTTCAATGAGTTGACGATGGCATTCGCTACATCTGCTTGACCTGTCATCGAGTCGAAGCCGATGCTCAGTTTTAACTCGGGTAAGCGGCGTTCACCGATGGTGCTGTTTACTGCGCTGAGAACCGCACGTAAACCAGCTGCGGCAATGTCGGAATCAATACCAACACCCCACCACGACTGCGAGGCAGATCGTGTCTCTTTGACATTGCTTGTAGTGGCAACGAGCTCGATGTACGAGGCTGCCTTGGCTGCCTGGCCTTCGCCAATAGTATGCTCGGAGTACTCGCGCAAAGTCAGATTGATATCGAGATGATTGCGGAGAGCATCAAGTAGGGCAGAGATTGGCCCATTTCCGTCCCCTCGTATAACTCGCAGCATGCCATCGACAGACAGCGTGCCATCGAACCGGCGGCGTTCTTCTACAGCGCCATTAGTGTCAGAGGGTTCTGCTGATGGTTCAGCGCTGATAGTGAATGTCCTAAGTGCCAGTCTTCCCTCATACTCCAGTCCTCCCAAGTGGTATGTTTTGCGGAAAGTAGTCGTAATATCCTCTACTGTCATCTCTCTCGCCTCGCGATCCGAGATGGCCTGAATGACTTGGTAAAAGGCGATTTGCAGCTTGCGCGGGAGGTCGAGATTGAGATGTTGTTTGACAAGATAAGCAACACCACCTTTTCCAGACTGTGAATTGACACGGATGACAGCTTCGTAGGTGCATCCAAGATCGGTGGGATCCAGCGGTAGGTAAGGCATATCCCACATCTGCGCCTCGCCTTTTCCGAGGTTTCGAGCATGGCGTCGTGCCTGTTCCTCGAAACCCTTCTTGATGGCATCTTGATGTGAACCGGAGAATGCGGTGAAGACCAGCTCGCCAGCGTAGGGGTGGCGAGGGTGGACCGGAAGATCATTGCATTGGGTGACGATATCGATAATGCTCTTGATATCGTTGAAGTCCAGGTGAGGGTGGATGCCCTGAGTGTAGAGATTCAACGCAAGGTTGACAATGTCAACATTTCCCGTCCGTTCACCATTGCCGAACAAACAGCCCTCTATCCGATCAGCGCCTGCAAGGACAGCAAGCTCAGCAGCTGCAATACCGGTCCCCCGATCGTTATGTGGGTGTAGACTGACAATAATTTTTTCGCGTTCCGAGATGTGGGTGCAAAAATATTCGATCTGTGTTGGGTGTCAAAGCCATTTAGAGCGAGGCACAGCTGAAGCCTTACCTGGTCTGCGTAGTGGTTTGGTGGTCCCACCTCCACGGTTGCGGGTAAATTGAAGATTATCCGCTGATCGCCCAAGCCGGCTTTTTCCCATGCACTTTTAACCGCCTCACAGATAGCCACAGAGAACTCGACTTCGGTCTGAGAGAACGTTTCCGGGCTGTATTCGTACCGGAACGTAGAACCATAAGAGATCGCGTACTGAATGGTTAATTCGCGAACTAGATTAGTATGGCGCACTGCGAGATCGATCGTTTGCTCCTTTGAATTCTTGAAAACGACATCACGGAACATGGCAGAGGTTGCATTATACATGTGAATGATAACATGTTTCGCGCCTGCTACAGAGTCGAACGTTCGTCTTATGAGATCCTCGCGAGCTGGTGTCAATACCTGACATAACCAGTATTAATACGAACTGCTGGACAGAACCGGTATTCTGCGGACCTGAATCCATACGTCGTCCGGAATCTCATCGTGCTCGACGAGATATCGAACAAAGGAAAAGTCGGTTTCACTGGCGGCTGGATATGCGATCTCTATCTCCTTGAAACCGCACTTTACCAACAGCCTGAAGAAGGCAAGTTTTTGATCCCCGGTCATGGGGTTTGCGAGAGCTTGATTTCCGTCACGAAGATCGGTGGACAACCAAATTGGAGCCTTGGAAAATGTTTTGGTTGGCCATGTGCGGCCAACCAAGTTTAGGGGCCTGTACGGCTTGTACTTTTGAGAGGGATCGATGCTGAGCAGAAACGGTTAGTGAGTTCGTGCTGGTGGACTGCTGCAACTCACAGCATGCAACCCATGCTGGCGTTCGTTGAATGTGGATACAATAGCTAAAACGAAAACGCAAAACCAAGAAATCGATAGAGGGATTAAAAAAAGCTAATCTGTCGAGTCAAGGTGATTCACTAGCATCAGGAAATTTGCACATCACTTGGCCCCGCTTATCCCACTTATTCGAACTCAATTCGTGAAGTCCGACAGTGAATTTACTTGTGCATTGCTGTTTGATTGCACGCATTTTCGTACTCACTAGAGCTTTTCACCTGGATTGTACCTTTGGTTCACGCAAAAATATATAGGGCTATTATCAGGTTATTATATATATCTGACTACAACTGACCACATTTGAGTGTTTGACTACACCTTATCAAAAAGACGATTTTATTCAAGAACCAGGTACTGAAATGTAGGTCCGTGAGGACTAAGGTACATGAGCGGGTGGCTATTATGTAGAGTACAGTAGCAGCTTACCTCCAGTTGGCGTTGTACAAGACTAGAGGAAAAGCATAAGCGGGTGCGTGTTGATGGACTCTGTTGTCAGTAGGAGAGTCTAATGAATGTAAGCTAGTGAAGGGAGGGATGATCTCCAATAGATTCTAGCTAACTTATTGATCAGCTAGCTTATAGGTGACTGTTTCAATATTAGAATAAAGAATGAAAAGTAATTGGCAGTTATCCTCTGAGATTATTCTTTGAAATATAATATGACAGAAATAATTGTATTGTGTGCATGTACATTTTTTATGGTATGGTACAAGAATCTGCAAGGTTCTAAATTCTTTAGTTCAAATGACATTTGCTATAGTGGAATTGTTATCATTTGAAAATAAGACCTTAATGTTTCTAGAGTGAGCACAGTTGTCATAGATCAAGATTAACCCAGACCAACTTCATTTTCTCTGATCTGACCTCAACACACCTTCAACTTATTATCTTAGTTTGTTTCTCCTTCATATCCCTCTGTACTTATACTATAGAAGCTTCAGCTTCACTCATGGCTTTCCATCTGTGTACCTTAGTGACAAGGATCTTACTGTTGGAATAGCAAGCACACATACAGCCAGGAATGCTGTCTGTGCTGTACCTAGCTTGTATACATGTGGGTTGCAGCATTGCATGTCCAGATGACATCTCAGTTTAAGAACCACCTCTTACTACTGTCTCACATACATATTTCATTTGTTCCTTGTTTTGCTCTGGCAGCATGCTGTCAGAACTTTGTCTAATATATTCTACATCATATGATATATCTTTTTGCATATATAATGTATCCCTTTGATCTTTGAGCACCTTGGTCCATTGTTTTACACAACTGAGGTGAGCTCCCCATTTTCATATACTATGTACTCCTACTTACATGTACATAGTGCTATCTTGACAGGTATATAAATATACTAGTCCATTGTCTTACATAACTGAGTGCTATCTTGACAGGTTATAAGCCCTGATTCCTCTCAGTACTAAGAATTCATATCTCACTATTATCTGCTATGGCCACCATTATACCCATTTCTAATGACCATGGATCAACAAGAAGAAGTGAATAAATGGTTAAAGGATAAATGAATGGCCAAGTATCTACTTACCCAGCAAATTCCTGACTCAACTGCTTTGCATGTTCAAAAGCAAATAAGCATCACTGGAATGTGGAATGAGATAATGAAAGAGTACATGGAAAAGGGGGCATACACACAGACAGACCTGCATACCCAATTTTTGGAGTCAAAGCTGACCAAAGGAAGTGACATTCATCAGTTTCTCAATGGACTGTGAACCAAATGGGAAGAATTAGTAGCTGTTGGCATCATCATTGATAAAACAGATTACCATTCTACCATTATCAAGTCTCTTCCAAATTTGCTTGCAAATTTTGCTTCTAGTTAACTCATGGCAGCTTATCTTTTTAGCTCTACCAAAACCTTAGATCTGGATACCCTCATCTCAGTTATTATGAAGGAAGCAGAGCATTAGAAAGTGAAGCACTCACATTGCTTTGATAGCAAAGATCATGACAGAAATGAAGCCATGGCTGTCAATTTGTCAGCTCATATATGTGGATGTGGAAAAGGGCTGCATACCACTAAAGGAGGGCAGGGAACTTGGCAGTGCGACCTTCCAAAATGCTAAAAGTGCAGTTCTACTGAATATCTGGCAGTTTTTCACAAGAAGAACAGTGGTAACAAGAAACTCACCTCAAATCACATAGCTAATGTCATGGATGAAGACACTAATTCCAAATATGGTGTTTTCAGCATCCTGGATAACTCTACTGATGAACTATCTGTCTCCAGTGTGCTGTCCATGCAATTAGATAAGGAGGAAAAGGATGATAATGATGATGAGGACACACCTGATTGGTTCTCTGTCACCAATAAAGACATTTTTGAGGATGTCTGGGACTTGGAGAAGGCCCAAGTACTGCTAGTCAAGGATGAAGTGTCTGTCAATTGTGCTATCCCAGATGAAACTCATGAGAACATTGTTATGGAGGCATCCAACAAACACACTTACCCCTGCCAGACTGCTCTTTTTGACTCCGGCTCTACATGGCATATCTCCCCATATTGTGTGTCATTGAGACATTTGTGAATATTCCCAATAGATCATTCACCACTGCTAATCATCAGCAGTTTGTCACAACTGGTGTTGGCAACATGATTATTGAGGTACCCAATGGGTATGACTTAATCAAACTAAGACTCACGGAGGTTTTATTCTTGCCTGAGGTTGGGTACACACTAGTATCCATTGGTCATCTAGATGAGCTTGGGCTTTCTACCACTTTTGCAAAAGGTTTCTGCCTCATCCAGGAATCAGATGGTAACATAATTGAAAGAATTCCATGTACCTCCAAGGGTCTGTACTATGTCATGCATGATCACAAAGCTGCTACTGCTGCTAGCAAAACCATAACAGTTTTGGAATTGTACCATTATTTTGGGCATATAGCCCCCTCTGTTGCAAGAACCCTGATTGACAAAGGACTGGAAAGCAGTTTCAAATTTGACAAGACCAAGAATAAAGGCACCTTTTGCAAGTCATGTGTATATGCAAAGGCAATCCAGAAGCCCATTGCCAAGGTTTGCAAGGGAGAATGTGCTGCTTTCATTGGTGCACTTGTATGGTCAGATATCTGGGGTCCAGTTCCCATTGCAACTCTCAGCAATAGATGTTATTATGTGACATTTACTGATGATTATTCATGACTCACTTTCCTCTACTCTCTACACCAGAAAAGTCAAACCTTTGAAGCCTACCACTCTTTTGAGGCCTGGCTTGACTGGCAGTTGGCTGCCAAGGTAAAGATGCTCCACTCTGACTGCAGAGAAGAATACCAAGGGAAAGAGTTCATCACTTACCTGCACTATTAGGCACCATGCAGCATTTCACTGCTTCTAATACTCCCCAACACAATGGTGTTGCTAAATAGCTAAATCACACAATACTTGAATGTGTCCATGCCCTCCTGCATGTAAGTGGGTTGCCCAAGTTTCTGTGGAGAGAGGCTACCTGGCATGTTATCTGGCTGAAAAATCAGACACCCACCAAAGTCCTGGATGGTCTAATGCCATATGAACTTGCTTTTGGGTGACCACCTGATCTCAGCCATGTCTGGAAGTGGGGATCTATGGTATATGCCAAAACTGCATATAGTAACAAGCTCACCTGGAAGATTACTTAAGTCCACTGAATGGGCATTGATAATCAATCTGACAATGCTTACCATGTTTACTGGCCAGCAAAGCATCTTGTTACTGTTGAACACAATGTTTATTGGCCTGAGGCTCACTATAATACCAAGGGGGAGAAAGATCCAACTTCACTTGAAGTCAATGTCATGCATATGCCATTACATAATCACTGGTCCAATGCCACTGCACTGGATGCCACCACAGCCCAGCCACTGCCATTGGCTCCATGAGGCACACTCACTATCCCTGTTGCAAACCTCTTGCAACTACCACTTTCACATCACATGATCATGGGAATCCTACTCCTATTTGGGATTAACCCTAAGCTAGGACCAGCAATACTTTACGAGTTCCCTTATGGTCAGTGGTCATGTGATCCATCTAGGGATCTTTCCTGGATCTTTCCTGGATCTGCCCAATCTCTGATCTGACCATCTCCACAGATCTGATGGATCTAGGAGGTGATCTCATCTGTGGTAGAGATCCCCATCCTCACGATTACCACGCTGCTTCTCTTCCATTCCCCACACCTTAGTCACGAGGCCACAGCCTCATTTCTGATCCCCACTCCATGCCTTTACCATACTTCCTACACAAGTGCTCTCTTACTGCTACTGGTTACTAGGTATGCAGTACTATAGGGTAGGCCATTAGATACTTGGTCCGTGCGCCTTCCCTGGGCTATATAAAGGGGCAGGTACTGGTACTAAAGCCTTAGGCTTTATCACTTAGTATCTGGCATAGATTGCACTTCTCAGGTAAACCAACCCTTCAGGTCAGGCCCTCAGTAGTCTCGAGTCTTGAGTCTCTTCCGAGTCCTCCTTGTCATATCCCACTCCTTGGTTGCTCCTCTTCAGAGCCTCCATCAGAAGTTCTCCTCGTGTCACTCCTCTGTTCAACATAGTTTAGGTGTAGCCTCTGGTTTACCAGAGTCATAACAATCCCTGTCCTGAATCTGATGTTATCTTCTGATTTAGCCCCTGTCACTCCATTTTACCTGAAGCACCTTTGCCAACCCTCTCAACATGTCCTCAATATTATCCACAGCAAGGCTGCTGACCCCACACCACCTCAGGGCATTCAGCTCCCCTTTAGGCACATACAAACCATTGATTATATACTATGAAATATGTAACTCACCAGGTACTTTTCAGGCAATGGTCAACAAAATTTTTGCCAATATGTGGGTGGAAGTGCTTATCTACATTGATAACATCATCATCTTTATAAAGAACAAGTCTATTTCTAATCATTCTGAAGTAGTACAAGAGATTCTCAAATGTCTTTGTGAACATGATTTGTTTCTCAAATCTTCCAAATGTTATTTCATCCAACAAGAGGTTGATTATCTGGGCATGGTCATATTTAAAAAGAGAATATGCATGTAACTAAATAAAACCAAGGCTATCATAAATTGGCCTATTCCTCATATAATAAAACAAGTGCAGTCATTTCTTGATTTAGCCAATTACTATTTGTTATGTGACTAGTGAACACAATGGTTCACAGCATGTGATTGTGGGAACTGTTGAGCATGTGATGCAAATGGTTGCATGGTTATGTGACCAGGAGCACATAATCATGTGAATAAAATGCCTTATAAGAATAACCCTAGACTGAGACTAAGTCCTATTATCAGAGTATTCCCCTGTACAAAGATATCAGTCATGTGATGTGGTAGATCTCAGATGAGATCTAGATCAGTCCCCAATGATATCTAATCTTATAATCTAGATTAGGATTTGCATTTGTAGCAGAGATCCAGATGGGATCTTTTCAGCCTTATTGTGGCCATGCCTTATTCATAGATTGGAACCTGTGCACTTTCATTCTCCCACATTCTCATGGTGTGGTTCCTCTTCTATTCCTTACCCTTGATTCATGAGGCCACTGCCTTACTTCTCATTCTCATCCCATGTATTCTCCTTATTTACTATAGAGCCAGTTACACTATTGGTGACCATAAATAGTGTAGATTTAGGGTAGGCTCCCTGTACTTGGTCCATGCACATGCATTGGCAATATATAAGGCAGGGGGTGCAAGCTGGGAAAATCCAGTCTTGCTCTCTTGACCTCTAGGCTGGTTATACAGGCTAGTTTGCTACTAGTGCTGCTGGCTGTTGGTTTATACAAGAAAAGTGGTCTCATCCATTTCCTCTGCCTAGTTGGGGCCACTAGCACAAAAGCCCTACTGGTTATCCAGGATAGATTAGGAGCATCCACCAAGGAGTGCCACAAGTATCAAGGCTAGAATGGCAAGAAGCTGTAACACTATTGGTGTTTTGTTTCTCAATTTGCCTCCATTGCACATCCCCTCCATGCCCTCACACATAAAAGCACCCCTTTTTATTGGACAGAAGATTATATCAAGGCCTTTTCCACATTCAAGAATCTTCTTTCTTCTGACCCTCTCCTCATCTATCCCAACTTCTTTTACCCCTTATAGATTGAACTGGTTGCCTCTCAGGCACCAATAGGCACAGTTCTTTTCTATTAGTTACAGAATGGTTCCTGGCATCTGGCAGCTTATATATCCAAAGCTTTCCTCCCTGCCAAGCTAAACTATCCCATCTACAACAAGAAACTCCTTGCTATCATACAGGCTTTAAAGATATGGCAGCATTATGTCATTGGTCATCTGACATTTGAAATCTGGACTGACCACAAAAATTTGGAGTATTGGCACAAGCCACAAGATCTTTCCCCACAACAGGTGCACTGGCAGGTATTCCTGTCTGAATTCAATTACATTTTTGTCCATAAACTGGGTTCTACCAATGGTCATGCTGATGCATTATCCCATTGACTGGATCATGCACCCCCCACTAATCTTAACAAAGATGTTATGCTTCTTCCATCCTTTCTGTTTGCTCAATCTATTGATATTTCTTCTTCTTTCTTTGAAAACATTGTTGCTGCTTTTATTAATTTAAAACTCCCAGGCACCAGATATTATGACAAAAATCACTTGATCTTTCAAAACTTTTGGAATTAGGTACTTGTGCCACAACCATTACAGTTCAAACTTCTTCATTTAGTTCATTCTTTTCCTTTGGGCAGGCATTTAGATCAATCCCATATCTTTCAACTTCTTACTCAATATTATTATTGACCTTTTTTAAAAGAGGACATTGCTTCTTTTGTTTAAAGATGTTCCACTTGTGCTATGGCTTCAGGGGCTAAGAAAGCCTCTGCTATTATTCCCCTTCCTGCCACTACAACACCATGGAAAGATTTATCAGTGGATTTGGTCACAGGATTACCTTTGGTCCAGGAAAATGACAGTATTCTTGTGGTAGTGGACAGGTTTTCAAAAGAAGTTGTTTTTATTTCTTGCAATTCTTCCCTTTTATCTTTAGGTTTAGCTGAACTCTTTCAGGATCATGTTTGGTCACATCATGGCCTCTCTAGCTCTTTGGTTTTTGACAGAGGACCACAATTCATCTTCAATTTCACTCAACAACTTTACAAAGTACTTTATATTTCCTCCAAACTCTCTACTGCATGTTATGTGCTTAGCAAACACTAATGGTCTCCTCATATGATTATGGAACTCACCTGCCTTACAAGAATAAACCCTAGGCTTAGGTTTGATTCTTTATATCAGAGTATTCTTACTCATGGATTAGTCATGTGATGTGGCTGAATCTCAGATGAGATTTTAGATTGATATCAATAACATCTGATCTAATAGATCTAGATTAGAATCATATCTGTAACAGAAATTCAGATGGATCTTCTCAGCCTTATGGTTGCTATGCCTTATTTATATCCATTGACCCTAAGCATCTCTTTCATTCTCCCACATCCTCATGGTGTGGTTTTCTTCTATTACCCTTGATCTGCAAGGCCACTGCCTCACTCTTACTCATATGCCCTATGCCCAGTTTCCTATTTAAGAAGGTATAAGTGATTACTGCTATTGATTTACATAGATGGTAGATTACTCATTTTGTATAGAGGCTATGCCTCCTGGCAATATATATACAAGGTGGGCAAGACCTGAAGTCTCTCCAGTCTTGATCACTTGTATCATATCCTTACTTCTTCTACTTGGGCACTGTGTTGTGATGATAACCTGAGTTATTCCTTGTTCTTCCTCCTTATGGTCTGAGCACTGGTCTCTGATGTTAACTTAGGTTTCCCTATCAAGATTCACAAGCCTAGTTTGGGGTTACTAGTGCAAAAGCCCTCTTGTTATTGCTAGTTGCCTGTCACTCACTGGTGTTCATTATAGTATTTGGATTGCACTCTTGAGGTGCATAATATTGCATACTGTCATGAGTAACTACCCATTCTAGCCTTGGTTCTCAAACAACCTTGATGAGCACCTTGTGCCTTGAATATCTGCTAGGGCTTTTGAGCTAGTGGCCCCTAACTAGGCAGTATAGAGAAAGTGTGAGCCAGCCCTAGAGAGCCTTAGTGGATTCCCTTCTTGGGAATGGACTGAGGATCATAGGATCCCTTGTATAATCTCAGCTAAGAGACAAGAGAGTAAGACTGAGGTTCCTCAGCTTACCACTTCCTGCCTTATATATTGTAAGGGCCTATGCACAGACCAAGTACAGGGAGCCTACCCTAATCTATGCTATCTATGGACACCAATAGCCTAAGTAGCTCATACCTCTCATAATAGATAGGAAAGGGGCATGGATTGGGTGAGGGAGTGAGGCAGTGGCCTCACAGATAAGAAGTGGAAGAGGGAAGGCTGCCACACCATGAGGATATGGGGGAATAGAAGGGAAGTACTGCCCTGATCATATGAATGCAGCATGGCTGCCTGGAGGCCAAGAAGATCATATTGATCTCTGCCACAGATCCAGATCCTAATCTTCAAAGAGATATCATCAGAGTCCCTGATCTAAGATCTTATCTGAGACCCAGCCACATTACATGACCTACTAGTGCTGGGAAATACTCTGAATAGGACTCTGACCTTAGCCTAGGGTTTGCCTTGTTTGGCTACTCATTCCCATGATCATGTGGTCTGAAGACTCTCATAATCACATGTAACTGCATGTTAGGCTGGAGCCATAACACATACCATCCTCAGATGGATGGTTAAACAGAATGCATCAATCAAGAGCTAGAGAAATATTTGTGTATCTTTGTCTCTAAATGACAAATGGAATGGGTCAACTGGATTAAATTGGCAGAATTTCATTACAATAATTCTTACTTCTCCATTACCAAGACTAGCCCATTTGTAATAACCAAGTGTTTTATACCTCACAATCTTTCTCTTTCTTATCCCTTCAAGAAATTGACATAGCAATGGATTGAACTGTTTAAAGTTCTAGATGTCCTTTCAAATACAGTCAAGCTTCAACTGCCTTCAGAGATGCATATTCACCTGACAGTCAATATTAGTTGAGTTAAAAAGGTGCATTCTCCTTTACTGGGACAGAAAGTCATTACTCTGGATCCTATTGTGGTTATGGAGGAGGGTAAATCTAAGTATAAGGTTGAAGAAATCATGGATTCTTGGCTGTGCAAAGGCAAACTGGAGTATCTGGTGCACTGGAAGGGATATTCAGCTCAAGATCACACTTGGCAAACTATTGATGATATGGCTAATGCACTAGAACTTGTCTGAGATTTTCACAAGCTATATTCTTCTGCTCCTCATTGGCTTTTTGCCATCTTCACTGCTGATTTTGCCCATGCTTTTTGTTATGGGTTTTTCCTGCCCTTGCCTTGATACTTGAGTCACCTGGTGGATGCTCCTAACCTTCCTAGAGAACTGATGAGGCTTTTGTACTAGTGGCCCCTAACTAGGCTTGATAGCTAGAAATGAATCCTAGGCTCTTGCTATAAACCTGTGGGCCTTTGCCTCAAGAGCACTCAAAGGGGACCCTCCCTTGAGATTGGCAATGAGATCAAGAGTATAAGCTTTAGCCTAAGGTACAAGAGGATAAGACTGGGTTTCCCCAGCTTACACTCCCTGCCTTATATATTGCAGGTGTCCACATATGGACCAAGTACAGGGAGCCTACCCTAGAGAAGCTATCTATGGTCACCAATAGCTATAGTAGCTCATACCCTAAGTATAGATAGGAATGCATGGATTGTGAGGTAGGAGTGAGGCAGAGGCCTTGTGGATACAGGATGAAGGAAAGTGCCACATACCATGAGGATATGGGTAGAATGGAAGGGAGGCACAGGCTTACAGATATGAAAAAGGTGTGGCTGCCATAAGGTCAAGGAGATCCATCAGATCTCTGCCACAGATCAGATCCTAATCTCCAAGGAGATATTATTGGACTCTGGATCTCAATCTCATCTAAAATCTGCCATATCAGTGATTTAATACCTGCATATGGGAACTCTGAATAGGACTTAGACCTTAGCCTAGGGTTTCCTTGTTTGGCTTTTTGTTCACACAATCACATGCTCCTGGTCACATGACTATGCAACCAGTCACATCACATGCTTCAGAGCTCTCACAGTCATGTGCTGTGGACTGCATGTTTGGTGAGACCATAACACTTTTTACCCTTATGAGAATTTCACTTTAGAGATCTTTTTTTGGTTCTTTCATCTGAAATCTAAGAGCTAAAAAGGAGGTTATGTTATGATTTTTCTTTTCTTTTCTTGATCACATGATCTTATCTTATCTTCTTTATGTGGTTATCTAATCTTTTATCTTATCAGGACACATGATGGGTCATGAAACCTAGGGTAGGGAATTAGCCTTATGCCTTCTGTCCTGTGCACTTCAGTTCATTTCCATCTTTTCTCTTCCATTTCAGAGGCTAGACTCTTGATGGTTTCCAAGGATGCTTCTCTTCTTTTTGATTTCCATGCCACATGTATGAAAATACTCCCATCAGGGTCTTGGTCCATGCACATAGGTTGCAGCTATATAAATTGTAGTGTTAGCATCTTAGAGTTCCCAGCTTTGAGCACTTGTATATTTACTCATGTTAACTCAAGCTATTTCTTGTCTATAAACCTTTTTCTGAGCATTTGGCACTGCAATATTGCAGTGCATAACATTTCCAGCATGAAAACAATTTATATTTGCCTGTAGGCTACTCAGTACAAATTTGGAAAAAGAAGTAGTAGAGAAAGGTATAATATCTAGTCATTCACACTCTCTAAGGCTTTTCCCTATTTAGCCTCATTCTCAAAAATGTCTTGGAAATAGGCTCTAGCCTCTTTCATAGAATTCCATAATGCTGCTGGTATTTCCTGGAATTAAGTGGCATCCACCATATTGTAAACTGGCCCAATTGCCTCCAGTTCCACTATATATCAACTGTTTTTGTCTTGGGGAGAAATTTTCCCAAAATAAATAGGTTGTACTTGTTGTTGACACTATTGTGAGAGCTGCATCTGCCTCTGAGGAAAGTGGGGAGGGGTTATTGATCTTGCTGGGTTTTATGGTGCCCTGCAATCCCTTAAGATGTAACCTAGTTTGCCACAATTAAAGCATGTAATAAAAGGCCTGGTGGACCTTGCACCCTGCCAGTCTATTTCCATAGAGGCTCCTTGCCCTGGTTGAGTACTGACTGTGGTAAATCTGGGAGAAGGAGGACAAGATAGTGGTGGATATGGTGGTTGAGGTTGGAATTTATTTTGGGGGTTGAAGCAATTAGGGGGTCCTTGAGTTCTGAATAATGGCCTTTCTATTATCATTTTTTCAAAAGTCTGCCCCATCTGTCTAAATTGGGCAAACATATTTAAGTACTGCCCATCATCTCCTCCCTGTAAAGCCACCTGTGAGTAGACTCAATAGTCAACTGCTTGTTTCAGCAGTTCCACAGCATGGTTGTTATCCACCTCTGCCTCTTTTCTTAGGAGATCAAATTTGTTCAGAAATTCATTGATCTTCCAACCTTGTTGCTACAATGCCTGCAGCTTCTTTAAGCTTTAATAAGCTAACTTCTTGATCCAAAAATGCCCTTTGATTTTATTTTGTAATTTGACCCAAATAGGCCATGCTGTTTCACCAAATGCTTGTCCAGTGTCCTGACTGTCTCTTCAAATATGAGCATTCTCCAGATTATCATACTTAATTATTGTTAAAGTGGCAAAATCATCTGCCAAACCTTTTATTCAAGAAAGAACTGTGATTGTTCTAAGATAATTGTTCTTCCAGTCTTGCTTCTTAACCCATATTCACAGGGAAATCCACCAACATTTCCATTTTTTCCTGTCTTCATCCCAAGCTCCAGGATCTGCAACCTTTCTTGCTATATCATTTTTTGAACTGAGCAATAGCTCTGACATTTGATCAATGAGAGCCATTATGTCTGCTCCTTTAGCAGCCATATTGGGATCTCATTGTAGCCTTCTTTAAAGTGGTAATGGGGTGAACCATTTGAAAATGAAGAAATGAGAACTTTCTTGTTCTGGTGATCTTAACTTTTCTATTCTCCTCAATGGTAAATGAGCAACCAGTACATTGCAATGATTTGCTATCTCAAACTTCCTCCTAAGGGTCTTTCTTTCTGCTTCATTCTCCCAGTAACAGTGCCAATGTTTAGTAGTTCTCTTGATTAACTGATTAATCTTTTCCTATGCACTCTTGTCCAAGTAAGCTTCTTTCACTTGTTAATCTGCTAGTCTGGCTTTGAAGTGCCCATATTTCATCAAACCTTTTCTCTCTTCATGATGCAAGGTTAACTTCTTCTGTAAACAAAAACTCTCTTGACAATGTGTTATGTTTCCCCATCCTTTTTCTCTTTTTCCTCTTGCCACAACTTTACTTTCACACATTCCAGATGCTTTCTTGTTCATGTCCTGGAACTTCCACTTCTTTCATTCCAGAACATTCTCTGACTCAGTGGATATTACACATGATCTGCTTTCCTTGCACTTAGTCATTGGGCATTACTCCATCACCTGATTCTCTCACATTCCATTCATTTTCACACAGATCATTAGTTATCTCAAATGACTCATTCAACTGAGTCTGAACCTTATTTACTGTGCTATAAAGTAGTGTACTTTGTCTTCTCTCTCTCCTCATGCTACTTCTACCTTCCTATCACCTGCACCATACCTAGTACCTTGCAATCCACTCTTAGTTCATGCATCAGTGCACAAGAGGGAACCCTAGTCAACCCAGTCAACCCACTAGCCTAGCATCACTAGTGTCCTCAACCCCATCATTGAGCCTTAGTCAGTGTTATTCCTACAAGTCACACCACTCCCAGAGCTGATCATTGTTGAGCTCTCTTAGCCCACAGCCTAGTTCCCTCTGTTATGGTTCCAATCTAACATGATGGTCTCATGTGACTGTGAGAACTGTGGAGCATGTGATGTGACTGGTCATGTGCCAGGAGCACATGATCGTGTGAATGGGTAGCCTTACAAGGCAAACCCTAGGCTAAGGCTAAGTCCTAATTCAGAGTATTCCCCTGGCATCAGGTATTGGTCACATGATGTGGTAGATCTCAGATGAGATCTAGATCCCTCTGATGATATCTGATCTCTTGATCTAGATTAGGATCTGATCTGTGGCAGAGATCCAGATGGGATCTTCTAGATCTTATGATGGCCATGCCCATTTCATTGATCTATACCAGTGCCCTTCCATTCCACCCACATCCTCATGGTGTGGCTTCTCTTCCATTCCCTTTCCTTGATCCATGAGGCCACTGCCTCACTCCTCATTGCTGCCCCATGTTCTCCCTCATATATCTATTTTAGAGGTAGGAGCTACTTTAA
>JBBPJW010000207.1:0-46016 GCA_038088935.1 Pulveroboletus aff. viridisquamosus
CTACTCGGCAGAGTGCCCCCCGAGACGTTGCGCGAGGATCGGAGGGAGCCTTCTGCGTGTCCCTGGTCGTGGAGATTGAATGGGGATGGCGCATTCACATTGACCATCTTCCTGTTGGAGATTGGGGAACGGAAACGGGTGAGCGTGGGACAAACGGACCCTTCTTTTGAGCGGACGACAGAGCCGAGACGCTCCTTGAGCTTCTGCTGGTCGATCACGCGGGGTTGTGGGCTACGGGGGGGGAGTGAGAGGGGCGGAGGGAAGGGGGGACGGGCTCACGACGGGGTGTCATCGGTCTGGGGGATGAGCGGGGAGCGTTCGCCTGGCTGGGGAGGGTCAGCGGGGGGGACGAGGAGCAGACGTGCACTGACGGGTTCGTATGGGCGGTGACGGAGGCCACAGCAGGAGAGGAGAAGGGCAAGCATGGGCTCAGGTGCCGGTGCGCGGTCGATGAATGGAGCGAGGCCAGAAGGGGAAGGCGAGAGGCACGCGGTCGCACGGCGACCAGGCACATGCGGGGGGGGTGTGACGGGGTCGACCGGGGGGGTTGTCCGATTTAGGCGGGTACGGTGGAAAATAAAAATAAAAATAAAAATATATATATAAAATAAAGTGGATCTTCTGATCATCGGGGACACCGGATAAGGCAAGTTAAGATGGATTTCATAAGCGGACGTGAGCATGAGACAAGTGTTTCCTCGCGTGGCGGGATCGAGTTGGCTTTCTTCTTGCATGGTCATCGCTACCACCAGCGACGTCTACTCCCCTTTCCCCGCCATGATCGTCGACGACGGCCCACAGTCCAGCGACGACGGCTCCGGCCTCCACTCCCCCATCTTCGGCGCCCAGTTTCCCCAACCGCACGGGGACAGTAGTCGTAAGCCCGTCATTACCTCGCGCCCTTTTCTCTGCACTCACGTCAATAAAGTCCGCTACCATCCCGACCACCTCGATGTGCACAGCGCCGCAGGCATTCTCGCTTCTCAGTTTGACTCCAACTACCTCGTCCCCCACCCTCCCCCGCAACAGCTCCTCGAACCCTCCCTCGACCTCCAGAACCACCAGTACTCCCACGAATACGCAATCTCCTCCCGCAATAACCTCGGTCTCGACCTCTCCCCTCAGCCATATCCCAACGCCCGTCTTCCCCCGCCCCCCTCTCAGCTCAACATACCCTACCACACGCATCGCAGGTTCCCCCCCGATGCCCGCGACCACTCCTACCCCTCCCCTCCGTCCCCCGTCGCTCCCGTTCTTCCCGACTCTGATCAGCGATCGCCCCCCGTCAAACGCGACCCTGCCTCCCCACCCACTCCACGCAATACCCCTTCCGCGACACAGCCTCCTCCTCCGCGGCGCGAAGGCTCCAACCTTGTCATTGCCTGTCGTCAATGGTAAGCTTCCCCGTGCCCTTCTTACAAAGTTATTCACGTGCTCTCAAAGCCGTGCGCGGAAGATCCGTTGTGACTCCACTCGTCCGATATGCCATAATTGTGTACGCCGGTCAAACGAGTGTCAGTACGACGCTGTCCCAAAGCGCAGAGGCCCCGATAAACGTCCTGGCACACGCCAACGTTCCTGCAAGAAGCGTCCTGCTGATGGCTCGGCTCCGTCGTTACCCCCTTCGAAAAAGAAGAGAACAGTGACCCGCACTCCGGATGCACAGGAAGGTCCCGAGGATCGCAGACCTCTCGATCCGCCCGCCTTCAGAATCTCCGATCCCGAGCAAGACGGTCACATCCGCCTGAACCAACCTTCCCTCTCTCCCCAAGGGTCCGACTTTTCCTCTTCCGCCCAGTCTAGAGGCTTGTCTACCGACGCCTATTCTACGGTGTGTACCAGTCGGATATGCCACTCGACTCACGACGACCTTACGTCTTTGCCTACAGCAACCCGACCGCCATCTTGTCGACACGGTTCGGATACCTCCCACCCCTTCCGTCCAGCACAATCGCAAGGAATGGTGGGACAATCTCGTCAGCAGTTATTCCGCCAGCCGTGAGCAGTCGTGAGTGGCTCTTATTCCATCGGAACGAACGCACCCCAACTCGTTTGTAATTCAGCCTCAAGGATATCGCCTCTGACTTATCTACCTTGTGCGTTTTTTTGAGAACCCTCTCCACCCTTTGTTCACCCTCTTCCAGATTTACGACCACTGGTTACTGGCTTTCCTTTGTCAACGTCCCCGAATTCAGGCGGAGTTTGTACAACCCCGAAGATCGATCAATGATGCAACCCTCGCTTGTATTTGCTGGATTAGCTCTCGCCACCCTCATGAAATCGAGCGAGATGGAACTCGGTACGGCAGGTCGGAACCGTGCCGCTTGGCTCCGGGACCAAGCGCAGGCGTCCCTCGAGGCCTCCTGGAATGCGCAGTGGATAGACATGACTCTCGCGAAAGCAGCACTTGTGCGTGTTCGTTTTCTACCCCGTCACCCCTCGTTTCACATTGCATCACAGATTCTGGCTCTCTTTGAGTCATCCGCCCACCATCTTTACACGCCAGAACGCGAGAGGCAGTCTCTCATTCTTTTGGATCACATCGTTCGAGCCCTTGGCCTGACATTTTTGGACAACAATGAACCCGAAGTATCGGCGTTCACTCCCAACACCGTCCCGGTCGCCTACAAGAAATCATATGATGGCATGTCCAAGGATGGCCTTCGTTCCCCGCATTCCTCTTCGCGAAAATGCTCGTGCATCCCTGTTGCGCCTAACGCGTCGATCGTTGCTGATCATTTTTCCTCTTCTTGGTCGTATGCTCCACCCTGGGACCCTGCATGGACTCCCGAGGAGATGCACAAGGAGGCCTGCAGGAGGTTATGTTGGAGTGCGCTTAACCTTGTGGCAAGCTATACGTCGCATTGTATTGCCTTTCGCAAGGAGCCAACGGATCTTTACCTGACGGACCCTGCCAATGTGGGTCGCCGCTTATTACTTTTCTTGTGTCGAACATGGAGTCCGTCTCCATCGTTGTGAATTGGATAAATGACCCCTTTTTATTTAGTTCCGGCTGTTGTTCCCGGGTGAGGTATCCGAGCGTGTTTCCACCGACCACAAGATGCAATCGCCGAAAGACTCGATTTGGGCGCTTTATTGCCGTAGCATGCTCCTCTGGAATTTTTGCACGACTCGACTTCGAAAGAATACCTATTCGAGAGAAAACACGTCTGAGCTGGCGTTGGAATCTTGGCGGGAAACTCAAGAAATACAGAACGCGCTGGATTCTCATACGTGCAACCTTGATACGGCCCTCCTGTACATGTGTCGGGAGTATGTGTACAAGTGCGTGTCCTTGGAATTTTTTTTTTCTAGAATACCAGGGTTGCTCTGACAGCATGCTGATGTCGGCTTATCCCCGGGCAGCACGCAGATGATGCTCACTTCCATTCTGCAGACGTAAGTGACGTTAATTTAGGATATTGTAGTGTCTGCACTCTGACCGTATACGACGTAGTCTGCACTGCCGGGACGTTGGAAGCCTGCCATCGTTTAATCGTAAGCACGCGGAGCAGTGGCGTGAGTTCCTACCTGCTACTTCGACATTGTTGGCAAGCTAATTCCCGTGCAGTATACCACCAGAGCCATTTCATCCGGAGAGTTCGGATGTCGATTGAGCGCCTTGGAGAAGCCGAGGGTAGCCTGTTTACGAGGCGGCCATTCCAAGTGACGTGGTTCGCTAGCCAGGTGTCGATGTGGGTGCCTCTGGCAGTGAGCTTTACGTCCTGTTAAACGAGACGACAGATGCCTTTCGCTATGGGAGAACGACAACACGTTGATCGACGCGTTAGAGACCGCCAAGGACATTGTCGTTCCTCTGGATGTGTTGAACACGTTATGGCCGTGTCCAAGTGAGTGAACGCTTCTCAATGGAAGGTCGGAGCCGAGATGAAGGTCGATTGTGTTACAGTGCTCCAAAGCAAGTGCGACGAGTTACGGAAGCAGGTTACGGATGCGTGTCACTGTACGAATATAACCCCCCCTCTTCCGCCCAACTGCTCCCTTCCATTGCATATCAGGGGGGGGTAAATTTAGCGATGCACTCACTGCAAGTTGACAGAATTTGAATACCCTATACCCGCACTCGTTTATGTTTGCAAGTATACACCCCTGCTATGTTGATAACTATGTTTTCTGTAGCTCTTGACTTGATACTGTACACACTGAAATTCTCGACTGACTTACTTACACATGCTTACCCTCTTACGTCGCCATTGTTTGCATAATTGCCTTTGCCTTCGTTCGTTTCGACCATGTCGATTTTTTACTTCTGCTTCGACAGGATCTTACCCTCTACTTGTTCCCACTTCAACCTTGTACTTTACACAACATATGTCGTGCACGTACGCGTCTGCGGATGTTCTCTGAAATTTCAGCCACGACGACGCTGTCCATGGATCGCGCCCGAGTGCAAAAGAGAAGCGCGTCCGCGTAGTGCTACGCTTCGAGGAATTTCGGCGTTGCCGTACAGGGGGGATGATGGACGAATTTAATTGATAGGGACCGCATTTATAACCAGGGTGTCGACGATCAGGTCCTGGATCGAAGATCAGATCGTACTGCTCTGCCGAGCTGCACGCTTCACGGAGGATGTTGGCGTTACCAGCGGCAAAAGATTAAGGAAGGGGTCTGAGCCTAAAAGTCTGCTTGACGAGTCCGAATTCTGCGTCGATGCGACTCACTGAGGGGATTGGACGTGTCGTTCTGTGTGCGTGGCCCTAGGCGCAAGACCGGAGACAAGGAAAAGTCAGGACGGGTACCCTGAGATGTGATGGAATGTGGGAGGGAGAGATATGCCGTGGACGCGGCGGCGGCGGCGGCGGTCAGAGAAGGGGATCTCGAGCAGGACCACCGCGGACGGGGCGGCGAGTAGGCGGGTCCGCGCCCGATGGAGATGTCCTTCTCTGTCGTTCTCGGGGCGTCGTGCGCGGAGCACGCTGTCCTCAATGCGAACGCGTACGTCCAGCTGACGGTGCTGTGTCGTGGTCGCGGCAGTTCCCACACAGGGACTGTGTGAGATGGCATCGTATTACATCTACGCATTCGCGTTTGGCCTCCCCCTGCTCTTCTTCCTCCGTCGTCGTGCCCTATCACGTCCTCCACAGCGTCCTGCAGTCGCCGCACAGACAGACGATAAAAGCTCACTCAAGACCATCATGCAAGCGCCCAGAGATGACCTCGACCCACCCAAGAACGATCCGTTGACGCTCAGCGAGCTCGCTCAGTATGACGGTTCCGACGACACCAAACCGATATATGTCTCGATCAAAGGTGCTGCGCTCGTTCATAAACGTATTCGCGCGACCGGTGCCTCCCTCTCACATGTACGACTGTCCTTGCAGGCGATGTATTTGACGTCACACGTAAGCGCGATGTGTATGGCAAAGGCGGGTCCTACAACATCTTTGCGGGCAAGGACGGCTCGAGGGGTCTTGGCAAGTCGAGCCTCAGCGTCGAGGACGCCGTGCCCGACTACAGCGCCTTGCTCGAGAACGAGAGGAAGGTGCTCGACGACTGGCACGCGTTCTTTTCGTGCGTGCCTCTTTCTTGTTGGATACCCCCGTTCCTGTGCTCATGCCTCGCTCTCTCTCTCCTGCTTCGGGCAGGAAACGATACAACATCGTCGGACGCGTCTCGGACATGCCAGAGGCGGTGGCACGTTGATCCGTCAGAGACCCCATACGTTGTAATTCTAGGCCTATAAGTACGTTCGAAGCACAGGCTCTGGTCTCGTCTGGCTAGTTTTTCGTCGTGATGCTATCTGTTTCATCCCCCCTCCCTTTGCTCCGCTCCCGATTACCCCAGGTTCCGTGGGCCTCGCCTGGGGCATTTCAAACCGGCGCCATCGCTGCGGATGACATGGCACAGTACTGCCTTGGGAAACCCGCCCCCTAAATGGCCGGCCATCGCACGAACTTTCTTTCCCCATTGATCTTCGCTGTCTACGTGTCATTGCACTGAGCGCTGCACGCTCCGATCAGCATCACACGTAAAGAGCAGACTTGTGGCATTGGAAACAGGCGCATTCGACACTCCTTTGGCTGTACGAACGTGCCCTTCTTATTCAATGTGCTGACTCGCCGTGCGTGAACAATGGGCCAGGCCCAATCATATGGGCTGTTCGCGTCCCACACGCCGTCTCAAAGCCTGCACATCCTTGCACACCAGATGTCTGTGCGTTGTCATCATTCGTTCTATACCTGGGTAGATACACCGTCGTGGACAAATGTGCAACGCCGAGATGCCCGAGCTCCCATCCCCAAGTGGCTTCCCCCTCCCCGAAGGAACCGTGTGTAAGTAAAGGAAGGAAAAGATGGTGACGATGTAGAAAACAAGCCACTCGTCATTATGGTGGATCGTAAGAGAAGGGTATATTAGAATAGAAAGTACGGAAAAATCAAAAAGGGGTCAAGGGACCGACCCGCAAGAGCAGGGAGCAAACATGAAAAAGAAGTAAAAAAAGTAAAAAAAAAGTAAAAAAAAAAAAAAAAAAAAAAAAAAAAAAAAAAAAAAAAAAAAAAAAAAAAAAAAAAAAAAAAAAAAAAAAAAGAGAAAAAAAAAGAGTAACGCCAAGACCGTGGGTGACAGTGAGAGTCTGATGCTATGAACAAGAACGTGGCAACGCATGGCGAATGAAATATACGGTACAAGCCAGAGGCAAGTCCGTGCAGAACGGGAACGCGCCAAGGTGGGACTTTGATCACAGGAGACCACACTCCCGCAGATGGATTTGTAGTAGGATGTCCTGAATGGCACTCAAGACAACTGATTTGGCGAAAGATCAGCCCTGGTGCCAGGTCGAAAAGAACGAGGGCTTACATCTAATCTGCTGGGTGTCCGTTGCACAAGTATAGTGTGCGTATATCTGCTTCGTCGCCGCGTTTTGGTTGAGAGCCACGAATCGGTGCAGCAGATAGTCACACGCGGCATCATAATTATCACCGCCAGTGTAGTCTGGGAAGTAGTCGCCGAGTGGGGAGAGCGGAAGCTTTTCGGCAAACAAGTCGATCTTGTTGAGGAACAGAATCTACATGGGAAACACGTGATGAAACCATCGCTATGGGAGTTATGTCGAGACACGTACTATGGACGTCTTGACGAACCATCGAGAGTTACATATCGAGTCGAAGAGCGTGAGCGCTTCTTGCATCCGGTTCTGGCGAGCACGAATCAGCACCTCGAGGCGAGAAGCGAAACGAGAACGAGATGTACGTACCACGCTCTCGTCTTCGTAAAGCATCTGATCATACTCGCTAAGACTGACTAGGAATACAAGCGCGGTAACGTTTTCGAAGCAGTGAATCCACTTCTTCCGCTCGCTTCGCTGGCCACCGACGTCGAACAGTCTGTAGGTTAGCTCTCCGACTTTGAATGTCGTTTCTGTGATACCGGTCGTTTTCACCCGACTCCGGAGGATGTCTTGATCTGTCGGAAGGTATCCGGGGGCAGACATGCGGTCGATGGCGTTGAAATAGTAGACGGCAGAGTCGTTGAGTTGAAATTCGCGGGACCTGCGGACGGCTTCCCTGACACCTGGGTCGCGCCAGAGGCCCCGGACGGCATCAGAGATGTCGCGTGGAAGGACCTCGCCTTCTATTTGAATCGGGAGGGCAAGAACGACTGCTCTTCGGGCATCGTTCTGAGGTGACAGAGTGATATCGAGCTGGGGCATGGCCTCAAGGATGGCACTGTGGACGTCCACGTCGATGAGATGAGCAAGGGAGAGGAAGGGTGGGGCATACCGCATGGACTGGATGGTGTTGGAGAATATGATCTCCTTGTACGAGTCGCGTTCCTGGTCGTTGTAGCCACCGTGGTGGATGAGCTTCATCTGCTTCAGGACCGTCGACTAGAAGGATCGTGTGAGGGGGGCTGGTCGCGAGGACGCATGGGAGCCGACCTTTCCAGACTCTCCCGCTCCGAGAAGCAGCATTTTGATCTCGTTCTTGGCCAACATCCGATCCTTCTTGAGTTGGTTTTCAATCTCGTCGTTACCTGCGGTGGGGAACTCGGAGGTGAGCGGTGGTGGAGGGAGGAGGGGACGCACGGGCCTTTGCCTCGTTATCGACGCTGGTGGACTGCACACAACCCATGTCGACGGGGGGTATGGACTGGGGGGGGGGAGGCAAAAAAAAAAATAGAAAAAAATAGAAGGACCAAGGGTGGGATGGGGACCAGACAGATGGAAGGAGCGGGTGGACGGGCAATAATTGGCAGGGGGGACGAGGAGGGGACGTGTTTTGGCACAGAGACGGGCTCGCAACACAGAAAAACGATGCTCCTGTTTCACACCCAATTATTGGTCTTCGGCAAGCACCACGGCATGGGCTTATCTTTCCATATATGGACATACACTTTGCAAACCCCGCAAATCCTATTCCCCGCCCCTCTGCGCCGTCGGATCACGCCCACCCGAGCCGACACGTTGCAGCAAAAAGATGTGCGACGCCAGCAGGATTCGAACCTGCGCACTCGAAGAGTAACAGATGTTCGTTCGAATCTGTCGCCGTAACCACTTGGCTATAGCGCCGACGGCGTGCTCGACCCTCGACTGCACACGAGGGCTCCGCTGTTCGCCCCCGGAGACCGCCCTTACGTCCTTCGTCTCCTTCTAGCGTGGGTCGGTCCCGACCCTGCAGTCTGGGTGGCACCGTCCGGTTAGCGCCACTCGACCGCCGTACCAGCGTGTGGCAGTGCGCGTCCGTGGAGCGGTGGCGCACTCCCACCACCGGCCTGGCACGTGCTCCCCAGTTCGACTCGTCTTCCGTGTCGCCTCGCAGAC
The DNA here is from genome assembly GCA_038088935.1 of Pulveroboletus aff. viridisquamosus. Classification (NCBI taxonomy): domain Eukaryota; kingdom Fungi; phylum Basidiomycota; class Agaricomycetes; order Boletales; family Boletaceae; genus Pulveroboletus; species Pulveroboletus aff. viridisquamosus. The sequence continues at coordinate 8,783 of JBBPJW010000207.1, forward strand.
ATGTCTTCCTCACGACACCGCGATCCTGCCATCGAGCCGCAGAACGCACTGGGCCTGCTCGACGTGCCCATCAACGACCCGCCCCCACCCTATCCCTCGCCCGAACGGCGCCTCAGAGCGCTTCGTTCCCCCCGCAGACACCCACAGCGTGCGTCAGCCCACCTCCCCACGCGGCGTGCTCTGTCCCCGCCGGGTCCTGATGCCCTGCCAGAAAATGCCCTCTCGCCAAGTCACCATCCGCCCCTTTTCCCCACCCCTGGCGTCCCGAGTGAAACGACGCCCCTGCTTCGCCCAGTCTCAGGCCGACTCCGTGCCAACTCCCACACGAGCACAGTCGTCTCTTCAACCTCCTTCGCCCAAACTGTCCTTTCATTCTGCCAAGACTCCGAGGGCGAGCCCGACGTCGACGGCCTCGAAGCCCAGAGGACCGAGCATCTCGACCATCAAGACCCGGCTAGCTGGGACACCAGGCAAGCGCGACTCAGACACGGACGCTGGCCACTCTACAAACGTGCGTGGGCTACGTATTTCCGCCCAATGGGCCGCAGGGCATACCACGCCGCCGTCTTTCACTTGATGGTCCTCAACTTTCCCTACGCGCTGATTGCGTGGATATATCTATTCGTCTTTACGTTGGTGAGCATGCGCATGTGGATGCATTCTCAATTTCCCCTCTTTCTCTTCCTTCCGGACATCTGGCTCCTCGTGTTGAGCGGTATGCGCTGATGGCTGATCGCTTGTTCTAGACCGGCACGACACTTCTCATCACGTTGCCACTTGGAGCCCTCCTCTGCTTCCTCGATCTTCTCGGAGCCAGAGCATTCGCCAGGGGTGAGGTCAGCATCTCTCTCCTCCCCTCACCAGATTCGGGCCCTTATCTCTTCGTCCTCAGCTTGCAATGCAAGTCAAGTTTCATGGCCCCCTCGCCTGTCCTCCGCCCTACCCCCCCAGGCCGATATTCTACCGCACGCACCCCCCCGAGCCCTCCGTGGTCGAGACCGGCGCATCGGACGCACGATATGAGACGTCGTTTTACAAGAATGCCTACGCCATGGTGCGTCCATCGCCGTCGTTTGCTTACTGACCCTCATCCTGGCGCCATTGCCAGTTCACGGATGCGACGACGTACCAAGCACTGTTCTACTTTCTCGTGATCAAACCCAGCATCACCCTGTGCATGTCGGTCGTGTTGATGGTCTTGGTCCCGGTTTCATACGTGCTCGTTCTGCCCGCTCCCCTGGTGCTCCGGCTTGTCCGCAGGCTGGGGATATGGCAGGCGAATGTTGCGGTGGAGGGGCTGTATTATCAGGTCGCGTAGGCCCAAATGTATAAATTGTAGTCAACACGAGAGCAATAGCGTGGGCTTCGCTTGCGAGCGTGTGGCGCGGACGCCGTTTATGAACACACGTTTCGTGCTGACGCGTCTCTGCTTGCTCCCAGCTCGTCCTTGCTCAAGACAACTGCCGAGCTCATTCAGACTGAGTCACCGGGCCCTGGAACTTACTAGACACTAGTCATAGCCCCCCGCCTCTGGTCTCCATACACAGCTTGTGTAGCCGCCGACAGACCCCGGGTTCATAGCTTGTACTCACACTCCCACCACGTCCTCTTCCGTCCCTCCATCATCCCCTCTTAGCGTCGCAACATTGGAGTGTACGCTGTTGCCGGCACATCCTCACTGTCATGGACGCTCTAAAGTCCCTTGTGCAGCCTCTCGTCGGCGGCGCAGGAGGCTCCTCGGTCATTGACGGCGTAAAGCTCGTCGTGTTGGGAGGCACAGTCGAAACCGCGCGCAGGGTCTCCAGCTCTGCTTGGTATGTTCCCAGTCAGCGTCTCCCCACAACCGCACTCACACCTCGTCTTCTTCCCCCAGGTCTCACTTCATCAACTGTAAGCGCTCGCCCTGTCGTCGACTGACCCAGCTGACGACCGACTCGTAGCCTTCTTCCTCACGGCCCATTTCTCCGAGGAAGATTACCCTTACGACTGGCTCATGTTGTGGCTCTCTCGCCGCCCAGAATGGCAACGCTCTAGGGAATTCGAGACGACCACACGAACGACGACCCCTGGCTTCTCAGGCACCCAAACCGCCGACAACTCGTTCGGCGACGACGACGACGATGGCGACGAGGATGCGCCACCTGGCAAAGTCAAGACACGCGTCGTCTTCCAGCCCACCCCGGATACGACGCACACCATCTATTACAGGGGCCACTGGCTCAGGGTGCGTCGCAGCAAGAAGACAGACGGTAGCGGCTGTGAAGTTCTGTCAATAAGGTTCCCACGCCAGTTTAATCCTGGTCGGTACCGACTAACATGGCTTGCTTCTCGCAGCGTGGTAGCTCGTAGCAACGCCATTCTCAAGCAGCTCGTTCTCCAAGCAAAGAAGGAGTACGAGGCAGAGGCCATCCACCGTATTCAGATTTACTTTGCAGATTCCCACGGTAGTTGGCGCTGGACAGACTCGCGTCACAAGCGTCCCATGTCGTCCATCGTCTTGAACCCAGGCGTCAAGGAGATGCTTCTCAACGACGCTCGCGATTTCCTCAAGTCCGAGAAAGTATGTCATCTCAGCTCTAATGCCACCGCTTATTTAATGGCCTTTATCTCCAGTGGTATGCCGACCGTGGCATCCCATTCCGTCGTGGCTACCTCCTCCATGGTGTTCCAGGTTCAGGGAAGAGCTCACTCATCCATGCGATCGCTGGGGAGCTGATGCTCGATATCTATACCTTGTCCTTGTCCTCCTCGTGGATCAGTGACAGCACCCTGACCACGCTCATGGGTCGTGTCCCAGCTCGCTGTATCGTCCTTCTAGAAGATTTGGATGCGGCCTTTACTCGTAGCGTTTCCCGCGACAAGAGTTCGAATGGCACTCCCGATTCAAGTAATAGCGGAGAGGAAGCGACTGCTCCGGAGCAGCCTTCGCCGTCGAGTGGCCGTCACAGACGTCACAAGGACCACATCTCGGACGTTAACACACTGAGTTTGAGTGGTCTACTCAACGCTTTAGATGGCGTTGCTGCTGCAGAGGGCCGTATCCTCTTCGCGTGAGTCTTGGACATCTTCCGTCTTGGCACTCAGTTGACAACACATGCAGCACCACGAATCACCTAGAGCGTCTCGATCCTGCACTTTCGCGTCCTGGTCGTATGGACGTCTGGATCGAGTTCAAAAACGCTTCCAAATGGCAGGCCGAGGCTCTTTTCCGTAACTTCTTCCCGTCGACCGACAAGGATGACGAACCCATAGAAGGCGACCTTGAAGGAATCGAACTTCCTTCGACGCCAGCACCTCGGTCGCCGTCTTCTCATTCTTCGACTTTGTGGTCCATGTCGCCTTCGTTCTCTTCGTCGACTTCGTCCTTGGCGTCCTCGACGAGGAACTCGCAATCTCCACTCGAGTCCATCGCCAGCTCAGATGGATTCGGTTCGAAGAACCAAGCATATCTCCCACCGCCTATCGAGGAACACATTGCTGCTTGCCAGCACTCTGCCAAACCTCTGAACAGTGTCAAGCTCGCCCAGCTAGCAAAGACGTTTGCCGACTCAATTCCTGACGACGAGTTCAGCGTCGCAGCGCTGCAAGGATGTGAGTTTATTTGCAACTGTGGTTGTTGGCAGCGTGACCTTCTTTCGAGTGTCTCCTACCTGCGTGGGTCGTACGGGGAGTAGCATCTTTACTGACATTGTTCCTCTCTTCTGGAACTTTTTGCAGACTTGCTCAGAAACAAGTCGCAGCCTGAAGCCGCAGCCGATGGAGTAGCCGCCTGGGTTGTCAGCGAGAGGGAAATGCGAGAACGTCTGAAGAAGGAAAAAGAGGCCCGCGAACTCAAGGAAAAACTGGAAGTGAGTGCTCGGCGTAAAACTACATTTGCCGAGCTTTCCACCGTCTCACCTATGTCTCCGAGATCGAGTTGCTGACCTCTCTCGTATACAGCGCGAGAAAAGGAGGAAGGAGTTTATCGAGAAGGAGAAGGAGAAGGCCGAGTTGGAAAAGAAGGAGCTCGAGCTGACCAAGCTCCGCCAGCAGCTTCAGGAACACGAGACCAGAAACAAGGCCGACCCCGACAAGAGGGAAGACGAATGTGGCTCTGTTCCAAATGCCGAGGTCGAGATCGAGGTCCCCAAGGACGAGGAAAAGAGTGAGAACGGCACAGACGAGGACAGCGATGAGGAGAACGTTCTACCTCCTTCGACCCCTCCAGAAACGTCTTGGATCACCATCACGGAAGGATCTAGTTGACTATCTACGACCGCCGCTGTTGAGATGGATGTCCCTGATCGTCGAGTCCCCGTCATAGAGCCGATAGCAACGATTCGTGTGGATGATTCTGATTCTACAGCGACGGATACCCAAGGACATACCCCCACTGGTCAAGTCGTGTCCGATCGTCAGCTTCAAGTGGCGTCCGGTACTCTTATACTCCGCCATGCTGGCGGTTTCGCGTTGGTGTATTCTATGCTGCATTTCTATCTCTTTCATTTGTATACACTGTTCTTGCACTTCAATGTCGGTGGACGACGCAAGCAGACTTAGCGTTTCCTTTTTGCACTGGTCTTTGTCTGCTGTTCACAAGTCGACACTAATCCCGCACATGCTGACATTGTATATATCCAGGATCATCTGATCGCTGTATACATGCTTTTCTTAAACAACCCATCCTCGCATCTAATCCCCCGCCATGTCACTATCTCATTATCCTGTCCAAATCATAAGTCATGTTAAAAGTTATGTGTGTTGGATCTGGTGATAGGCGAATCCATGGACGCATTTCGTAAGATGTTACACATTGAATAAGATGGCAGATGTCTTTTTGCTCGACTCGTCGGTTCAGTAGGCGCTAACTTGTTTCGGGAGACCAGAAGGGAAATATCGGTTGAACAGCTCAGGGTAGTGACATTGGGCAACGTCGGGATGGCTCCTAAACGCAAAGTATCGTGTCAATTTGTTTTTTCCCCGTGCAGACCAGTACGAGTAGGATGGGACAGTGCCATAGTCATCATGACTTACTTGACACGACCGATCAAATTTACCTGACCCGAAGGCTCGCGATCGAATTCGCTAAAGTTGACGGCTGTCGTATTGCAAGTGGGGCCACAGCGTCGACGATGTAGCGAGGGGGGACGCGTGCGTGCGTGTGAGTGAGTGAGTGAGTGAGTGAGCAGAGGATGAAGAGGCATTCGGGAAAAGGGGAAGAAAAAGGCATAGGGAACGGAATGGTATCGCCGACGACGTACATTCTGTCGCTACAGGACCACCCCTCAGCTCCTTGAGCTTGAGAACGTGCTCTGGGACTGTCGTGTGCACAGGCGCGATGAAAATTTCACGTCAGTGGGTCTCGCTCTTCTTTCCCCTACGAGGTGGCAGGACGTACAGTCGAGTACTTCATCGACGAGACGTGCGTTCAAGCTGATGTTGTGAAAGAAGGGTACGGAATAGCGGGCAGTCGAGCCGACAGGAGGGGAGAGAACCCGGTGCGAGGTGGCACGGGCGAGACCACGCGTGACGAATTCGAGGCCTGTTGACGAGTGCGTCGGTGGAGGGTCTAAAGCGAGGTCCAAGGAAGAGTCACTTGCCCTTTCCAATGTTCACGACAAAGGTTCCGGGAATCGGTGGTGCATCAATCCATGCACCGGAGATGTTCTGGACTTGGAGACCAGGGTGATCGGAAGCTTGAAGGAGCTGTAGCGCGGATCAGACTTGGACGGACATCTGCCGCAGGGAACTCTTACGAATGTGAGAAAGCCAGCATCATAGTGAGGACCGACACCTTGGTCGGTGAACGACCCATCGTTGGCTGGATATTTAACGACCTGGAAAACGCGTGTCGGCACCGGGTGAAATAATCTCTCGTCGACAACCTCGGCCTCACCTTTCCCCTGTGTTGCATCAACTCGTCTCTATCGTAGAACTTGTTCAGCGCATCCGACGGAAGACCGAACGCTTCCGCGAGTAAACTAATGAAGCGATGGCCGAGTTTCTGCACGTGAGCAAGGTAACATTCCATGGTGTTTCGGAATCCTGGTATAAGCTGTTCGTCGGGCCACTAGAACCGTACCGATCGTCAATCGACTCGACTCGTCGGCCTGATAGGACGATCTCATACCTGGGAAGGCCCCCACAAACGCAAGTATTCCGGAGCGCCAGGCCTCCACTGGGTCTCGTGAGGGGTCGCGAAATCAAACTGTTCCCTATAGTCTATCTTGCCTTTCGTGAACTCGGCGCCAAGCTTCGAGTATCCCAGGAAATGCGGGGAGTTGGCCATCAGGATTTTGTCCTTTGCTTCTTGCGGTAGATCAAAGAGACGTGGGATGTACAAGACAAGATCGTCGATGACCTGCTGTGGTACGGTGTGGTTCCTCAAGTAGAGAAAGCCGACATGGATGAGAGCGTGTCTGAGCTGCCCAATGAACTCGGGTTTATGAGCCTGATCATTGGTGAGGGCAAAGTCGAGGACTGGGATGCTAGAGAAGTCGGGAGCCATAGAGGTGGTGGCAGAAGAATACCCTCAACCAGCCTAGCATGGCAGTTGGGTGACGCCATGATCAGGAGGTATCGCGTTATTGTTGTTCATCCCCAGTACTATACTTGGCGGTTCGTTACGGGCTCCTAGTACTCACAGCTGAACAACTGTCCATCAGCAGAGAGCAGGGAGATGAGGGAGGCAATACCTCAAATGACGACTCCTTTCACGGCACTACTCGAAGTCGCATGCCTACGAAAGCTGGACATGTACGTCTGCTGGCCGTGCCCAGTGTGGGACTTGTCGTCCGAGTGTATCCACGACAAGTTGTCCTCCGTTCGTTGCGTAAAGTTGACCATTTGCCGAGAAGGATGCAGCGATTGAATGTCACACCCTACACAACTGTACTACTTGTCTCGTTGATTAGCATTTGGTGATCCTTGACTACAGCTACTGCGAGCATGTTGGGCCCTACGATGTGCAGACCTTGACCATACAGCAACCACGACGAACTCGAGAGGTGATGGGCAAACTCCCAGATCCACACATGCATTTGTAGTAAATACCAGCGTACCTGTGAACGACACGCGAATACAGCCAAGTGAGCGGACAAAATGATGAAGCACATGGTCGCTGAGAACCATTCTTGCCTGTAGAACCGGAAATCTGGATGCGTAGGGTTGACTTCTTTTGCCCCACTGCACACAATGCTATCCCCTTCGTCTGCGTCTGGAGGTATATAGGAATCACGGAAAAAAGCTTGGGAGCAGTCTCGTTCATTCCCATGGATGAACCAGGGACAAAAAGGACCTCGATACGGGAAAGCATGCCGAGTACGAGGATTGCTTCTAATGTTGGTCTGGTCGTTAGCAATTAATCTTTCAAGGTACTGAGAGACTTACGATTGACATGACGGAGCGCACACGGCATCCGTGTGGAGACGACGCTAGCTAGGAACTTGCAATAGAGCTGTAGGAAATGAGGAGAGCGAGAGCTCAGGGTTGCTTAGGATCACCTCCAAGGGTCTTCCCAGCAACGACAAAGATGTGGATGCGCCGCTGTAGGTCGGGAGACACCTGTAGGTCGGTGATGCCATAAGGAAGGTTGTTGCCGCGAGTGGCAGGCTGTAGCGTCTGTCGTTGCACTAGCGACTGCCTGACTAGCTGACAGTCATTCCCGGTTTCGCATGCTGTCCAGCGTTTCACTCGGTGCGATTACCAGACCCTCACAACCGCGACCTTCACCGTCCACCCAGAGTTCACCCACGTCCGCCTTTTTCGTGGGGCTGGACGATGAGCTGCGTGATGCCCACCGCGTTCTCTCCCAAGGCCAAGCAGAGGACCTACGATACGCCCTCGACCGTGTTCTCATCAGGGTAGAGGAGCTCGTGAGCCCATGTTTCACTTCACTTAGGCGTCATCTCATTCGTTCCAGTCTTCCTTCTTGAAGACGGCGATCAAGGGCCAGACGGAACTAGAGACACAGCTGAATCTCGCAAAGTCAAATCTTCAGCTCGTGATATCTAACAATGAGATGCTCGAAGAGGCTCTGAAGAGGGAGACGCCATGTAATGCAAGGGATGTGGGCTGGCGTCGCTGGAGCGGGCGCGAGGTTCAGAACCACAACACAGAAAAAAAGTCTGAAGAGCGCCCCCGAAGCCTAGATTATGGATCCCTGAACGAATCGGGGGAACCTACGGTTCCATCCAGCGCGGCCGAGGTACTCGTCAATGGTGCCAAACCACCAACCTGGGTAGGCTCCACTTCTCAATCAACGACCGCGATATCGAGCCAGGAAAGCCGCTTCTTCAGGTTCAGGTTCAGTAGCGGTAAGTCAGATGCAGACATGTCCACCCTAGCCATCGATCATTCGCGGACAGGCACTCGCTCGCCCGCCCCCACCCACCCCTCGCATCTCACCTCCCCCTCTCTTTCATCCTTGGTGCCGAATGCACGAGAAAAAGAGATGGAGGAATTGCAAGAGCAGCTCGAGCGTGAACGTCAGGCTCGCAAAAGTGCTGATGCGGCCAAGGGTGCGCTGGAAGCAGAGCTCGAGTCGCTGTCTCAGGCCCTGTTCGAAGAGGTAGAAGCTTTCTCCCTGGTGGACCTTATTTATTTGAACACTTTGCAGGCAAACAAGATGGTGGCTTCCGAGCGTATGCGACGGGCGGAGACTGAAGAAGAGCTGAAACAAACTTGTCTGGAGAAAGATGCACTACGGCAGGCACTTAAACTGCTAGAAGGAGAGAACGGACAATTACGCAGCGCAAATACCTCGTTTGACTCACCTCTCGGTCGGGTTGATCAGCTGGACACACTGTCCGCAGTTTCGCCTCTGCGTTTGAGCCCAGAGCAACCGTCGCCCCGGTCACCGTCTAGAACATCGACTGGAGAGGTGAAACCCCCCACCGCACCTCCGCATGAGAAATCCGGGAAACTTGCTGGCTTTCGGCTCGAACCTGCACTCAAGCAGTCACCGGCAGGACTAGCTCTGATAACCACACCCATGGAGAAACTAGGGATTACTGATTTCCCCCTTAGCTCGTCCAACGAATCACCACCAACAATCGTGGCTTCGCCTCCTGTCCCATTGGTGCCCGACGAGCCATCGCCATGGGAAGACGTGGTATCGTAGCGGGGGCTCATCAGATTTCTCATACCGAGAGGGTCATCTAAGACATGACACCCAGTCCGACGGTAGTACACACTGGTATGTAGTACGCTAGGCACGTTTGTATCATCGATCCTGTATCGTTACCTTTCGACGGGACTCGGTTGTTTGCCAGCGGACTTGGAGTCGCACGTCGATGAAGCGGACCAGAGTCGAACCTCATCCCCCTACTGTACCATGTCAGCCGTCCGGTCGAACACACAACGCCGTCCGGCTGCACCTCCAACTCCGACATTGCAACCAAAGTCCCAGATCTCCCTCGAGGAATGGGAGGCCAAAGCACCCTTGAGTGACCTCGCTCTCAAGAGTGTTGCTGAGATCAAAGCAGCAAGTGAAGAGTCCCCCCTACCATTGAAAGTGAGTGCCGGATCCGTTCGCAGTCATACGAGGGCAGTTATCTCAGCTTTGAAAAGGACGCCATCGAGTACGATGCTTCATACTCGCCTACACCCAGTTTACGCGCGACAAGCAAACCTGGACCCATATCCCGACCCTCCACCCCTGTTCCTGCATTCACGCGCTCACAGCCCTCACATGCCTTGGATCCCAAGGTGCCAATACAGACACCTCAACAATTCTATGATTGGTTCGCACAGGTTGATCGTTCTATCGCACATAGCCAGGAAGCCCATTTCAGGGCGCACGTGGCAATGGTATCAGAACACTTGGGCACCGCAGACATGTTGCTCGAACGACTCGACGAGGTGGAGAAGGAGGTAGATGGCATGCTTGAGGAGTGGAGAGGCGTCGAGGAGAGTGGGAGGAGCCTGAAGGATGCTTGTGAGCGGCTCCTCGAAGACAGGGTCAGTCGTCCGTCATCTCGGTGAATTCTTGTCATGAATGTGCTCTCTGACTGGTCTCAGGACAAGCTACTTGAACTCACAGACGAAATTGACACTAGACTGGAGTATTTTCGGGAACTCGAACACGCGACTCGGATGCTTAATCACCCCGGAGAGTCTCTTGTTCTGCAGACCGACTTCTTGTACTTGGTCGAACGTGTCGATATATGCATCGAGTATTTGAAGGCTCACGTGCGTTCATTTCACTAGTCACCACCACACCAGTGTCCTCAGTACTGAAGGGAACGCGTTTAGCGGTATTACAAGGAAGCAGAGGTCTACCTGTTGCGCTTCCAGCAGTGTATGATACGCGCCATGACACTCATCAAAATGTTTTTTGTCGGCTCCCTCAGAGCGCTCACAGCAGACATATCCAAGCGGATGTCCGAGAAGGTAGCCCAATTACTTTACGTCTTGCACTCTCCGGTTGAACTCCAATAACAGGATGTATCTACTACAGCGCAGATGCATCTGCTGTACACCAGATTTCGGAGTGTTACACCTCAGCTAGCATCTCTTCTCAGCGAGCTCGAGCGACGCGCGATTGCGCATCCAGAGGAACTCTCCGCTCTCTTGTCTGAATGTCATACAGCCTACTTCAGTGCACGCAAGACCCTTTTAGTCGGACGCTTAACAGAAGAAGTACGGGGGCTGGACCCAACGCGTACCGAGCTCGTCGAACTTGTGAGGACCCCTTCTCCGTTCAAAAACCGCTATTATTAATTTCTACTTAACAGACAAATGCGGGATGTGCTTATTTGAAACAACTTTGTACGGACGAGTTCGATCTTTTTCGCCAGTTTTTCGATTCTGGTGAGGATCGATTATAGTGAGTCGTATTGTCTATAGTTCCTATTGCCATGAGCTGAGTCAGTATTTGTAGTCGTTACCTAGAAACCCTCTGCGATTACCTCTACGATGATCTCCGGCCGCGCATTCTTCATGAGACTCGACTCACTACACTCTGTGAAGTTTGTACTGTCCTTCAAGCTTTGATGGTCCTTGACGTCGTTGAGTTCCCTGAAGAGCCGTCTGATGAGCTTAGCGTGGACCTCGATCATCCTAAGCCAAGAGGCCTCGGGAGACTTCACATCAGTCACTTGCTACAAATGGTTCTCCAAGATGCCCAGACGAGACTGTTCTTCAAGGCTCAGAGCTTGATTCAGGCTGAGATCAGGTACTATGTCCCAAAGCCAGAAGATCTTGCGTACCCAGATATACTCGTGGGTTTGTTGCTCTAGACTTCTTCTTTTTTTTCGTGAGAATGCTCATGAACTATCGTAGCTGTAAGAAAGCCTATTTCTCAGATTGAAGTTAAGGAGAAGGAGAGTGTTAGCCGATTGTTCCAACTTTCTTCCTTGGATAAACAGGAGACGTGGTATCCGACGCTGCAAAAAACTGTTTGGGTGCTGTCTCAACTGCATGATTTCGTCAAGGTAACACTTTTGCACTTCCCTCTGACTGCCATGGTTCACGTATATTACAAGCCTGCGATATTCGAGGACATTGCCCAGGAAGCTGTGAGCCTGTGCCGACAGTCGCTCGTGTCCTCGAGCATCACCATAGGGCAACGTAACGCTCCTACAAGCATGCTTGATGGAGAGCTCTTCCTCGTCCGACATCTGCTGATCCTGAAAGAAGTCGCGAATAATCTGGATCTAGCCGGAAGGGATACCCAACAGCAAATAAGCCAGGGTGGCATGACAGGTGATCACCTACTTGGTTATACCTCGAAGTCTTACTGACGTTGGATACGATTAGATGCGCTGGCTTCCATTCTCAACAGGACAACTGCATTGATTCCCGACGCACTCTTTGCATCTCTTGGCATGCCACGCGGATACGAGAGCATGATGGATGCAAGGCGTGTAAGTTATCTGCCGATACCTCCCGAAAGTTCTGCTGGATGCTATTTTCCGTTCCTCAGGAGATCGACCAAGACCTTAAACGCGCTTGTCAGAATCTTATCTCACTCTGTGCCAAGAGTCCGTGCGGACCTCTGCAGGAGTGGGTTGACCGTGTACGGGCCTTCAACGCCTCGCGTACGGTTACCCCGCCGACGAATCTATCACGACCGGTTCCATTACTCACCGAACAAGATTGGGCACGTCAGTCCGTGGCCGAAGATTTGCACGCAAAGTTTATTGAATCGTGTGAACGCGATCTCAAGACGGCTGTAACGAAGCTTCGATTATACCTAGAGGATAATCGGACGGTGTCAGTGTTGCTCACGCATGTGAAGGAAGCAGTTGTGGATGGGTATATGGGATACCGGGAAGTTGTGTGGAACATGTACGCAGGAGCTTTGAAAGGGGTCGTGCGCTCGGAGGAGAGATTGAAGGAGAGATTGAGAATCGTTTGCGACGAATGACGATTTTTGTGAGTTGGGTATCGCATTTGAAACGACTGCTCATGGCTCAGTGCGTTCAAGATGAGACATCAGTGCAAGACATGCGTTCCATTGCATCCTTATTCTCAAAGTATGGACTGGAGAAGACAAAGCATGCTCGGGGAACTTATCAAGCATTTCATTGAACTTGTGATTGATCAGCGTTCAACCTCCGAAATGTTACCTCCAAATAGAATAGATGTTGTAGTACGCATCCCTGGTGCTGTCCATATAGCCCTTGAAACATACTTATTTTACAGCACCCCCTCACTCGTGCCCTTGTTGAAAAAGATGGCACCACTATCCGTCAATCGATATTGCAGTGCAGCCGAACGGGCAATCAGAGAACATGAGGGATTGCTCTCCACAGGACCCAGGTGCAGACACAGCTGCATAACGTGTGTCGGAATTGCCTCGATCCGAAGTGTCCTAACTTACCTCACCACTCACAGCACCACTGCGGCCGCTTGATAGAGGTCTTACCTCCACATGATACGAACACAGTTGCAAAAGATGTCGGAAGAGAGGGTCAGGCTCCGATCGATTGAGGACGTGATGACGTATCAAGAAAGTTGCCGCCTCCTGGTGCACCCGTGTCTCTTCAATGGCATGTCAAGATCGACAGAGTATGACCTACCTTCTGACACAACGCTCGTAGTGCACGACAGAATCGTGATAACTCCAAAACGGAATATCCAAGCCATTCAAGGGTTGTGATATCGTCCAAGATGACGAGACCGTCACCTGCTTCACCACGCAGCTCCGTGGAAACGAGGTCGAAAATATGCCTCAACCTCGAGTCTCTAGAGGTTACATCAGGTGCTGTAGACTCCTCTGACTCAGGCTCCTCGAGGTGCGAGTAGACATCAATGAACTTGAATTTTGCGTTTTGCGTGATGTTTAAGCTCTTTATACTGACCTGAGTATGCCTGCCGTAGACTGGATTCTATTCTCTACGCACTGACTTGGATGCCACGGACTTTATTCGTTCAATGTCCTCCGAGATGGAGAGTAAGAGACAGTAAGACTGCTTTGAATCCTTGAGACGCAGATTCAGAAACCTGTGGATCAAAAAATCTGCAGGGGCCTGCAGTTCGTCAGTAATCAATACGAGTCCAGTGTGAGAGGCGAGGTCTGGGGGTGGAAACGACTGCATGGTTCCCGTGCGACATCTAATCAAGGGACCTTTACTAAGGACAACCGCTACCCCCTCCAGCTCCACCACTATCGACTTGGTTTACAAAGCTAATCAAGCGCATTTTATCAATCGAATAAACCTGCGGCTCCATCGACAATAGCCAGGTTGCGCTATGGCCGAGGAATCACTTGAGACCCTTTTCAGGTCTTGTGTGCTCGACGTTTTTACTCCAGATTCCTCGATATTATTCCCAGAAGATGTCGTCACTAACGCCGACGACTGGCTCATGAGCGTCAAACAACCCCATGCAGAGAGAAAGCAAGCCTTTTTCGGTGAGGTACATCGTATACTCATCGCTGCACCACACCAAAGTCCGACGCACATCTAGATGAGCAGTTGAACCTTCTCCTTTTGATGGACATCAAGCATCCATATCTCGGAAACCCGCATGATCGCCCTAGTCCTCCACGGTACCTATTAGATTTCCTCGCTCATATACAAGTGTCGCTGGACGCGAGCTACATCTCTAAAGTGCCAAACCAGGACGTACCGGAAACCGCCAGTCTTGTCCGTCCTCGCACGTCATCTGTGCCCAAGGATCGCCTGCTCTCGTCCCATCCCTCGATCTTTCCACCTAGCACCCCAAATCCGATCCCGTCCACCACCGAAAGTGACCGCAAGTACGTGCAATCAGAGGGAACTTTATTCTTTTCCAGCGTTTGGGGAACGAAGCAAACTGCATTGTCATCAAAGGAAAAGTTTGCACTGCTGTTTTCCGAGACCCAAAAAAATTGGATTGCCGTCTACCAATTTTCCCTGATTGTGTGTGAGTGGGGCCAAGGTATCCTGTATCTGAAGTGGTCATATTGAACTTCTTAGCCTATCTTCGCCTTTCCTTCTCCGATCCTTTGCTCTGCCTGACTACATCCGCTACATTACGAGAGAGGGCACTATCATTTTCCCAGTTAACCCACCCGTTTGTCGCATACCTGGTCAATGCGGGCGTGATTTCTCCTCTGGATTCTGCAGTCGTGGTAGGTAGTGAAGGTAGTGAAGAAGCTGAGGAAAATGAGGACAGTGGCTTCGAGGAAATCAACTTACTTGGAGGCCTCACATTGCGTACGTCCATGCATCACGACGCGGTGGTATATAGCCATATAGTTTACTTCACTTCACAGTAGGTTCCAGTATACTGCCGGACGGTGAGCCACTCCACCTTCCTTCGACTCGGCTAGGAAACACAACTCGTCAACGCTACTTTTCGCTTCCCTCGCTCTCCGTACCCACCCGAACACCTCCTGCAGCGTCCAAACAAGGCGCAAGTCATATCCTACGGAAATCTTACCGCAAAGTCTTGCAGACGGTCTCCGGATTTCGTGTCCGAATGCGTACTGTGCTTGTTCCTCATGTCTTGCTGCCGAAGAATTCTGTTTCTGATGGCGAACAAGACTACTGCAACTGTCATGGTTTCGAAAGTGGAAGTGAAGAGCGGGAGGCGGGAAACAGTGAACGTACTGTGATCCTTTGCGTCGAGGTAGAGAATTCTGGGGATTCAGGCCTAGCCACCGGTTTCTCGCTCGAGCGATTAGATGTGAAGATTGGGGGAGAGGATGCTACTGCAAGATTGATCGGATGGGGAGACGATGCCTTCAACCCGGATATCGAGAGCCACCTTTTTCCTCTGCTCATAGGTTCAATGGAGCAGTACAATCTCCTCTATGTCGTGTCCTTCGGGAACGCGCCGAATGATCGAGATAACTTCTTCTCAGTGGCCGAGAGTTCTAACGATGGTGGGGAATTGCAGAGAGCGGTGACGATCGCTGTCCATGGTAGACCATATCTCAGAAGTGAGGTCAAAGGTGAAAGTAGCATCTTGTCCTATCCGACTCAAGCCTTCTCCTCCCGGTGGAATTGCATCGTCGACCTATCATCCAGACCTAGCGAGGAACATGCAGATTTCCATGAGACCCTTGCAGGACGAAGTGCCCTCCCCGAACCTCCTTCACCCTTCCCAGGTCGTACGGCTCTCTCGTCTCTCCTTCCATCCTCTGCATCCACGATGCCAACACCTCAAGCAGTCGCAGGAAAACGACACACACTCCCTGGTAACATCGTTGCCATCCGTGCTATTAATTCCTCCGCTAACTTTCGTCTCTCCCTACCGACTCGCGAGCATCCCAGGGGGTCTGCTGCGTCACCTAGTCCGACAGCGGGTTTTACTCCGCCATCTGTTGCACTTCAGACATTCAACCGATCGGCTCCGACCACGTTTGGAATGTCGCCTCCACCACCGAGTGGAACACCTGGAATCAATATCAAAACCGCACCGTCCGAAATGGCGTCGCGATCGCCTTCACCAGGCGTGACAGCCAATGCGTCACACGTTCAGGCGCTGGGGAGTCAACAGCACGGCTATTCCGGTCCAAGTATCGAGATCAAACGAGAGAAAGGGACGGGAATGACGACTGCAGTGCCACAGACGCCGCTTCCGACCGTTCGGAATGCCCAGTTTGACATTCGACGAGGGTCCCCACCGGTGCCCTCGGGGGAGCCCGTTGTCGTCTCTGTGGGCCTCCTGGCTACCGAGTCTGACGGCAGTTATCCATTCGGACAGAGGAAAATATACCCATCACATCAGTTCACGTTGGACATTTTTGTTTACAATCAGAGCTCATGGACCAGAAGGTTCGAGATCAGCTATCCAAAAGCGGATAGACAACCACGACAGGTGGAACAAAGTAAGGCTACCCCTGTGTTGAGAGGGAAAAGCAACCTGGAGGAACTCACAGCTTCAATCACTCCTCCTGGGATTTTACCTCTGCAGAACCGGGTAAGAGTTGGGTGAGTTGGGGGTTGGGTTTCTATTTGTTCGTGTTTCCGAGTAACGGTTCACTCCTACAGTCCACTTAAGCCATTCACTTGTCAATCCGTTCGTATGGACTTCCTTGCCATTTCCCCCGGTGTACATTCCGTCGACGTCCTTACACTGACGGATATCGAGACTGGATATACGGTTAACTTACGGTAAGCAGAGGTGAATTGTTTCCGCTAATAACTAACCGAGCTCCAGATCCGTTCTGGACATCGTCATCCACGAGCGCATAGCAGAGTCGTTGGTAGAGAAAGTTCCATAATGGGTGCCTTATGCACCTGAGACATAAACTATGAGTTCCATTGAACATTTAAAACATAAAAGAAAACATGCTTGCAAGAGGAGAAATATGAATATTCAAGCATGAAACCGGACGAGGACCCCTAGTAGTACATGGTAAAATACCTGGGCACCCTAGCGCGGAAAGGTTAAATCAAGAAGCGATTCAAGCGAGGCGGAGACAGGATAGGGTCCGACACAGCGTGTATCAACTGAGCAGTCGTGACAGGAAGACATTTATAGCCACTGGCTCTTGTCCCAACCCGGGTCCTGCAGAAATGCACATAAAACCTTGCTACCAGTCTAGAAATGAGAGGGAAAGCATGAGAGTTGTTTTATACGTGGTGGGATCGGTGGGCTGCACACCTGCAAAAGAGGATGACCAGCAACGATGCTAAGGAACCGCTCAAGTCCTTCTCTTCGAGCCTCGATAACTTCATCAGAGAATCTGTTAGTGAAAACCTTTCCAGGGAGGGGAGGAATGTTGACGCGAGTAGACTCTCGTTCGAGGATATCACGGAATGCCTCAAAGTCAGAGTAACGGCGTCTCACGAGGGAGTGGCGCAATTTGAAAGCAGGTATGTTGGTCTAAGCCATCAGTGCGTACTTAGACTCCGAACGAAGAAAAACATCATCGACTAAGAACTCACTTTGCATACGACTTCATAATCGGTGAACATTTTCCGACCAAATCCTGGGGCAACTTTAACTACGGTCCTAGGAAATTCCGTAGAAAAATGCCTACTTACCATGCGTTTGAGGATTACGAACCTCAATTTCCAGGAAACTCTCTGGAACACTATACATCTCTTCGATCTGCAAAGCGCTTGCTCGAATTGATTCAGGAAGGACAGGGAAGGGACGGTGAAATACATACGGTCTGCTCACGCGCCCCGAGGCGGGGCTCATCGAATGCGCTGCTTCTAGCGAAGGGCGAGACAGTGGCCATGGTCGTTGTGAATCAAAGCTTCAGCAAACACAGCTCTCGTTGAAGTGTCACAAGGTCACGCGTGTGTAGTGTCACTGTCACGTGAAACCATATACTCCTGTTAGAGTGAAAACATTCCGCTTCCGACCATATAAATCAGGCCGTTGGATGGTCCATAACGATAGGTCTTTCTACAGATATCGAGGTATTTAAATCGCCCTCTGGAAACATACGTCAAGCCCTTGGACGACGCACAATGCAGAACAACCCACTGTTACTCAATTTACCCAGGCTCTGGCACTCTGAAACATCTGGAACCACGGACCCATGCCGTTCCAAGCATCCGAGAATCCAGGTGGGTACCAGCTATTACTCTCCAGAGTAGTAGCCCGCTCGGGGTGAGGCATAAGTGCAAGCACCCTGCCGTCTGGTGTCTGCACTCCAGTAATACCGTCAACGCTTCCGTTGGGATTCATGGGGTACACCTCGGTCGGCAATCCTTTGGAATCCACGAATTGGGTGGCGACAAGGCCTGAAGTCCGCAAGTCCAGCAGCTGAGGATGACCACCGGAAAATGAGACCTGTCCCTCTCCATGCGCCACGGGAACTGGGAGTTTGGAACCGACCATGTCGCGTAGGAACACAGAACATCGTGTAGCGTCGCTTTCCGATATTTGGACTACGCAGACCCGCGCTTCAAATCGCTCGCTAGCATTCTGCTTGAAATCAGGCCAGCTCGCTGCACCAGGTATCAGATCCCGGAGATGACTTAGAAATTGGCATCCGTTACACACGCCAAGTGTGAATGTGCGGTCGTTCTCGAAGAATTGTTGGAACTCTTTCCTCGCGATTTCGTTAAGACGAACTGAATGAGCCCAGCCTTTTCCGGCTCCCAGCACGTCACCATAAGAGAAACCACCACATGCGGCCAGGCCACGGAAGTCCATCAATGAGACCTTTCCACTTAAGATGTCGGTCATGTGTACGTCGACAGCATCGAAGCCGGCCTCGGCGAATGCCCAAGCCATCTCAACATGGCCGTTGACACCTTGCTCTCGCAGAATGGCGACCTTGGGGCGGTACGCCAGATCGCGGAGAGGGTGCATGTTATATGTGAAGGTGAGATCGTAATATATGCCCTTATGGTATGAGTCGCGTATGAGAGCAAATTCTTGTTTGGCAGCGGTAGCATTATCGCGAAGGCCTTGCATCCTGAACGACGTCTCCGACCAACTTTCTTGAAGGTTGTCCCGAGTCCGAGAGAACAGTACGATGGAGTTTTCTCGGATTATGAAAGCCTGGTTGGTTGGATCTTCATTCACGCTACCGATCTCAAAGATCGAAGTGACAGGGAAACCTGCGCCAGCGAACGTAGACTTCAATGCACCAACCATGTGCTTGCGCACCTGCGTGACAGCGCCAAGTTCCTCGTTGAACAACGTCGCAATGGTCCCTCCAGAAGAACCTAAGGCATCAATTGTAATGTCTGCACCAACTCGACCCGCGAAGGACATTTCTACAAGGGTAGCAAACAAGCCACCATCAGAGCGATCGTGATATGCAAGGACCAAATCAGCTTCTTTGGAGATCTTGCAGCCACTGAAAAATGCTCTGAGTACCGCAGGATCGACAACGTCGGGTGCTTCCGACCCGATCTCTCTGAACACTTGCGCTAGCGCCGATCCACCCATGCGCTTCTTCCCTCCCGCAAGGTCAAAAAACACAAGGACTGTGGGTTCTCTAACATCTGTTCGGAGTTGCGGCGTCCAAGTTACAGAGACGTCGTCCACAGGTGCGAATGCAGTTACAATGAGTGACATCGGTGCACTGATTTCTCGTTGTTCATCCCTTTGCTTCCACTTCATGGACATTGACATGGAGTCCTTGCCGACTGGCACGCCAATTCCAAGTGCAGGGCAAAGTTCCAGACCCACAGCGGCGACAGCCTCGTGTAATCCTGCGCCTTCTCCCTCCTTTGATGCGGCACACATCCAGTTAGCACTCAGCTTGACAAGGGAGATATTCGAGATGGAGGCTGCGACGATGTTAGTCAAAGATTCAGCAATTGCCATACGCGCCGATGCGGCGGGGCTGAGGAGAGCTACAGGGGTTCTCTCGCCCATCGCCATGGCTTCCCCGGCGAGCACGTGAAAGCCAAAGGAAGAGCGGGTGACGGCAACGTCAGCAACAGGGACTTGCCAGGGGCCCACCATTTGGTCGCGTGTAACTAGACCGGTGATGGACCTATCTCCGATAGTGATTAAAAAGGACTTTGAGCCGACTGATGGTAGACGAAGTACGCGCTCGACTGCAACTGAGAAAGGGTCGGTGATGTTGGGAAGATACGTGGATAGGGAAGTATCAAAGTCGTCGAATACAACTTTGCGCGTTTTATCCTTCCGCGACATACGCGGTGGTTTGCCAAAAAGGGTAGACATTTTCAGATTGATAACATCTTGACCAAGGAGGCGGTCGGTGACAATCAACTCCTCCTCCTCCGTAGCGCAACCAACGACAGAGAACGGGCACCGTTCTCGTTTTGCAATCGCCTCAAAATCGTCGGCTTTCTCCGCGGAGACGGCAAGTACGTATCGTTCCTGACTCTCATTGCACCAAATCTCCATTGGCGACATGGAGCTGTCTGCAACGGGAATATCCCGTATCTCAAATGTCGCTCCAAGGCCGGAATCGTGTACCAATTCGGGCAAGGCATTAGATAGTCCGCCAGCACCGACATCGTGGATGCTTTGAATCGGGTTCTCGTCCCCCTGACCAATGCACGCGTCAATAACTTGCTGACAGCGTCTCTGCATCTCTGCATTGTCTCTTTGCACAGATGAAAAATCAAGCTCTGCAGAGCCAGCCCCAGAGACCTGGCTAGATGCGGCTCCACCTCCTAGACCAATTAACATCCCAGGGCCTCCTAACGTGATTATCTTTGCACCGGGCTTGATGACCGATTTCTTCGCGAAGCGTTGGAGTACATTTCCGTAACCACCAGCGATCATGATAGGTTTGTGATACCCCCTGATTTCCTTCGCTCCGTCCCCTGGAGCAGGTACAGTCTCTGAGAACGTACGGAAATAGCCGGCAAGGGCTGGGCGTCCGAATTCATTGTTGAATGCACTCGCACCCAGTGGACCGTCAATCATAATTTCCAGGGCCGATGCGATGTGGGTAGGCCGACCAAAGTCAACCTCCCATGGCTGCTCATAGCCCGGAATGCGGAGGTTTGACACACTGAAGCCAACCAAGCCAGCTTTAGGCTTAGATCCTCGGCCGACGGAGCCTTCATCGCGGATTTCTCCTCCGGAGCCTGTTGCTGCTCCTGGATACGGGGAAACTGCAGTGGGATGATTGTGGGTCTCGACTTTGATGAGGATGGGATTGGGCTCAAGTGTTTTTGAGGTGTATACTCGTGTTCTTTTGGATTCTTGGGTCCAGAGTCCGAATATAGGGATGGTTGGACCCTCGAGAACCGCTGCGTTATCGGAATAGGCAGAGATAGCCTTGTTAATGCACTTCTCCTCAGTATTCCTAATCATTTGAAAAAGGGATTTGTCGCGAGGAACTCCGTCAATGGTCCAGGTGGCATTGAAAATCTTGTGCCTGCAATGCTCCGAGTTGACCTGTGCGAACATAAAGAGTTCTGCATCGGTGGGGCTACGGTTGATCGGAGTGGCTCCAGATACAAAGGCATCGATCAAATAATCGATTTCGTCGGATGCGAGGGCAAGGCCCAGTGTTTTGTTAGCTGCGGAGAGACGTTCTCTGGCGGTAGCAGCCTCCACTACCCCATCGACTCGGCTTGCCAACTCGACCGTCCGCAGAGGGCTGAGATCTTGGTGCTTAAATATCACATCCTCATGGGGTAGAGAAAGTTGGAAGGTTTGCGTCATACGATCATGGAGTAGATGTGAAATCTGGGAAACAATTGTATTGTCCAGGGTCTTGCCTAGTTTTAGATGAAATGCATATGCGATGCCGCGCTCGAGTCTCTCGACGTGCTCTTCGAGATTGCATATGGCTGCAATGTCTGTGGCCTTACTGCTCCATGGGGATATAGAACCTGCTCTCGGAAAAACATAGGCAGCATTTTGACCGCTTTCGAGGACGTCAAGCGTGCTGGGTAACTGGACAGTATTGCCATAATCGAGAAGAGCAACGAGTCGTTGCCTGTGAGGCGAGTGACTGCCTCTAAGCTGCTGCTCGAGCGCCTGCGTCCGGCATTTCACGAGATGAATGAAAACAGCATCTATGGACAGGATGTCGCTGTTTATAGCCTGGGCAGCGCGCAGAAGAATCTGACGCTTTGTTTCTGTGAGCGCAGACGATCCGCGTAGGACAAGCATATTTGTCTGCGAACGAGCTCAGGGGGAATGTTTGAGAGATTGGGAGAGACACCCACCAGCGAATGGTGTTATCGGACGAAGAACTTCCGTGGAGGGATCCCCCGGTTTTATCTAATTGAAACGCGTGACAGACGCGGTGGTCACGCACTTGACTTGACTTCCATGTCGACTCAGGCAACACCGTCGCGTCGCTCGAAGCGCTATCAGCAGCTCGTCACCCCCATACACCCCGACGCTTGGGCCGACAAAGCCGCATCCTGGTCCTCCGAGTCATTCTACGCCAGACCTTCCATTCCACAAGACTACGAGGCCCTTGTAGAGGATGCAAGTTGGGAGCCCCCAGTCGACATGCAGACCGTGTTCTACCGCTCATTTACGCGCTCGCGCTCGCTCTTACCGACATCCCTGACAGGAAAACCACGATCCTCGCGATGTGAGACGAGCGCTCGGGAACTGTTCGAAGTCGGGGATACAGTGTGCGTTTCGACAGGCACCGCGAGGTATGATAGCATCGGGGTCATCACATCCATGTGGGAACTCAAGACGAATGAGTCGAAAGAGACGCAAGCCAATATGTTTATTCGAATACATTGGTTCCAAAGGCCAATCGAACTTCCTCGTGTACGTCCGCGAAGGGAGCACACCGAGGTGAGCTAAGGAGTAGTACTTTTGAGCCAGTTCCAACTACGTTTACAGGACGAAGTCTACTTTACCCTTGACACGGAAGCAATCCTGCCGCCGTCTAATGTCGCTTGCCACTGCACCGTAACCGATATACCACCCACGGAAAGCTTCGGTCGAGCAGCATCCTTCAGACACTCATGCTCAGTAAATTTTAGACAAAATGACATCGCATTGTTTTACTGTCGCTTTGCCCTCGATTCCAGAAAAGGGCTCTACTATGATTTTAGTTGGAGTCATCATAGAAAGCACGCGCTCTCTGACTCAGACGAACAACAGACAAGCGGAAGATCCTGGAACGTTCCTGTGGAGTCTCCAAGACAGGGGATTACTCGTGCTCAGAAGCAGGTCAGACTGAAGAGTATTGTTGAGACGGACGAGTCAGTAACACGGGAGACCAGTGCTGACTATGAGTACCAAGAATCTGTGAGGGACAGTGATGACGAACTTCCCTACATAGATACCAACAGTGTCAACTCTGAACTTGATGCTCAAAGTAAAACTCTCGAAGACGATATTCTGAGGACACCATCCCGGAAACGTAAACGCCCAATTAGCACCCCGTCCAAGTCTACACCTAGAAAATCTCGCCACAACAAGCTGGCTGCACCGACCCCTCATTCCAAAGCTGCCATCCGGAAGAGGAGTATTCGCAAAACGGTAGTCGTGCGCCCTCCACCTCCAGATCTGACACGAGAACATTACGAGCGTCTTCAAAAGTTACCCCAAGATGCGTGGTTGAGAGCTATGCATGTCCTGCATGTGGCCGCGCGCCCCGACATTTTACCTTGCCGAGGAGAAGAATACAGCCGTATTTTGCGTACGGTGGAGGAACTTCTTGAAGAAGAAAGTGGAGGATGTATCTGTGAGTATCTTGGTCTAGGTTCTTGGCGTTTCTAACTGTTGGCTCTCCTAGATATCTCAGGAGTGCCCGGAACTGGAAAAACAGCCACTGTGCATGCCGTTATACGCGAGCTTAAGCGCATGGCAGAAAACTCGGTATGTTTCGGATTGTCAGTGAGCGACTATTGTTTATCGCTTTATGCAGGAGACGATCCCATTCACGTACGTCGAGATTAACGGTCTCAAAATCCCGGAGCCATCGGCGGCCTACAATCTCCTTTGGGAGGCGATATCCGGCCATGACGTCTCCATGGAAGGACATCTCAAAGTCAGTCCCAAGGAAGCTCTCAAACGACTCAGTAACTACTTCAGTACTGGTGTCAGAGCGGGTCCCGGTAGCCACGCATGGTCAGTAGATCCCCTTTTGACGCTACCATTGACTAACGGTATACATGTGGTTCGCTAGTGTTGTATTGATGGACGAACTAGACCAGCTGGTCTCAGCAAAACAAGATGTCGTGTACAATTTTTTTAATTGGCCGACGTTAAATGGGTCAAAGCTCGTTGTGCTTGCAGTTGCCAACACAATGGACCTTCCAGAAAGGGCTATGAACGGACGAGTTCGCAGTCGACTGGGTAAGAGAACAGCGGTGACGGTTTCCCAATATAACTTGACCATGATGTAAAGGTATGACCCGAATAAATTTCCAGCCATATACGACCTCCCAACTACAGGAAATTGTACAAGCACGTCTTCTCGCCTCCAAGGAAACTCTCCCAACTCAACACCGACACGATGTCATTACCACAGATGGCGTCAAGTTTGCGTCCATGAAGGTCTCTTCTATTTCTGGCGACGCTCGCCGCGTCTTGGACATCTGCAGACGGGCCGTCGAACTTGTCCATCCAAAGGAAAAGGCCGCGGGTACGGAAGACGTGGTGGAGGTCATTAGAGTGATGCAGAACAGCCCAACAGCAGCGTTCTTGAAGGAGCTAAGTCTACACGAGAGAATTATGCTAGCTGCGCTGGTGAAGTGTATGAAGAGGGAGGGTATAGAAGAAATCAGATGGGAAGAGGTGCGCCTTTCCAAATATATTGCACTTGCGACGTGACGTTGTGTTGCTTTGACAGGTTGAACGTCAACATCTGATCTACGTGGAGACTCTAGGAGAAGGGGCGTCCACTCGTGTACCTACACTCGGCGAACTCACCTTCGTCTTGGACTCTCTCCTCGCATCTCGAGCGATTCTCATGGAGGATGGGTTTACAGCGGCACGAAAGCCAGTGAGCGAGCGGAAACTTGTCCTTAATTTGGAGCAGGCCGAAACAGAGAGGGTTCTTGGAGATGTCGGTGGACCGCTATGGAGGAGCGTGCTCGGCGTGGAAGCATGATGGGGACTTGAAGAGGACGCTTTGCGCTCCGTGTCTCTGGTCCTTATTATTAGCTGTCACCTCTCATCCCGTTTCATGGCGTTGAGAGGTGGGCGCTCCCTTTTTCATCTCACCTACACACGACTAATCAACACTATGTAGCTTATCGTGTACTCTGGATATATACCAATATAATCCGGCTACACAGTGTTGAGAGCTTTTCGTGTACTCTAGCTCCAACAAAGTCCGCACTAATGATTTGGTAAGGGCATTAGGGAGACTTCGTCACATTCGTACGTGACTACCATTAGATTATAAATTATTAGATAAATAATCAACCCATCAATACCACATGCCAAGTTAGATGTATTAGATAATACTCAGTGATGCAGGAAGTGTGCATTGACTTTTAAAACCATTTCAATTTCTTGTGTGCTAGTCAGACATTAAGCTAAGTTGGTTGTACATACCCTAGCAGACATTCAAGTGCAGAATGCTAAAGTGGCTAGTACATGTTATATCCATATCCTATGCTGTGAAGTCAACTTCATTTCATTTCCAGTGCAACTCCAATTGCTTTACATCTATCAGCTATGTGTTATTTAGTTCCTCTTATCTCCTGTTATAATGCATATTTTCCCTTTTATTTTATTTTTACCCTGTTGCATTTTCCTTTTACTCTTCACGTGTTCACATCATGTGACCTGTCACCCCTTCACCATGTCACATCTTCACTATTTCACACCTTCACCACTTCATACTTCACTAGATCTAGGCTAATCTAGCCTATAATCTCATACCAACTGTTTCTCTTATGTATCTCTAGACTTTCACTTTCTTTCTGCCATTGGGCAGCTTACTGTACACTACTGTAGGGCAGGGCACACTTTCTTGGTCCATGCTCAAGATGCAATAGTATAAAAGGGTCCAAGTCCAAGCTGGAGTCTCTAGTCTTGTGTACTTGAACCTCTAAGGCTTTTACAAGTTCCTTGGCTCAATATTCCTCTTGCCTAGTTTTCCTAGCCTCTAGTTCAAAGGTTAGGCTTCAGCAGAACCCCTAGCAGTAGCAGGAGTGCATACCAAGGCTATAGGTGTAGTTGCTCAAAGTCTTGCAGTATAACATCTCCATTTTTTTTTATCTAATAATATCTATAACTCTGTATATGTAGCTCTGTGTTATTCTGATACAACTCTATAGTGATTCCATTTTCACTTCCTGTTTCTATTCCTTTTTTATTTCTATTATCCTCCAGTTTTATCTTGACATGATATTGTCAGCATCATGCCTGACATCTCCATTCATATTCAGGTTACATTTGGCACCTGCCCTTACTTTTGAGATAACTCCTGTCTTATCTTCCTTTTCCTTTTAGATAATCTGTTTTTCCAAGGTATAACTACTATAGCTCTGTATCTTGTATCTTAGTTTAAATATTAATTTTAACCCAGTATTTTCTCCTACTGTTCTATATCCTCCCTCTATCTTGTAAGCAGGCTCTATGCTCTTACATCTCTAAATTCAAGTCTTTACAATTTATTCTGACCCTCCAATATTTTTCTGCCCCTTTCTGAAATTCAGGGCACTAGAACTAGTGCAAAGGCATATTATATAAGATAAAGCCAAAGCCCCATTTGATCACTTCTCTGGCATTTTAGAGAAGATCTGGAGTATGCCCAGTGTTTAATTGTATATTCAAACTTTCATTTGCACTTTTCTCCCATTATTATGACCATACAACATATAGCCCACTCTTAGACTGCTGCTTAACTATTTTCAAGTTTTTCTGCTCATGTTTCACCAGGTTCTGCTTTATAGCCTCTTTTTTCCATGGCACAGGCTGTTACAACTCTGGATCCCAGAGGCTAAACCTAGATGAAGGATAGAAGGAGGAACATGAAAGGAAATCCTAAAGGAGGCTCTGGAGAGAAGCAACTGAGGAGGGAGTGATGAAGAAGGACTCAAAAGAGACTCATGCCCATGCAACTGTGGGCCTTCCCTTGAAAGGGTTGAGATTCAAAGAAGTGCTTAAAGCAAAGTACAAAGTGATCAAGTCTGGAGAGACTTGATTACCTGTAATCACCCCTTATATATGGCCTAGGGAGGTGCATGGACCAACTACTACTAGCCTACCCTAAAGTACTGCTATCTATGGACACCAATAGCAGTAAGGTCACACTATTAAATAGGAGAGGAGAAAGCATGGATTGGAAATAAGGAGTGAGGCAGTGATCTCATGGATCAAGGGAAAGGAATGGAAGAGAAGAGAGATCTCATAATGGAAGATCAGAGTAATACATGAGAACAGAGATCTCTGCCACAGATGAGATTGTGGAAGTAGATCCAAGGATCTGTCAGATCCATGGAGATACTACCAGATCTAGATTGGAAAGATCCATGGGCAGATCCTGGGAAGATCCCAGATCCTAGTTATGTGACCACTGATCATAAAGTACTTGTATAAATAGCCAAGTCCCATGCTAGGGTTAACCTGAAAAGGAGTATTGTTCCCATGATCATGTGATGTGAAAGTGGTGATTGCACAAGATGCATAACATAGGCTAAAGAAGATCTAAACAAGTTGGAAACCTTCCTTATGCCTAATAATTATGGTATTTTTTCAAGTATTTTGGGGAATTCTGGAGACATTCCTTTCAAGATTAACTTCAATGCTCAGAGAAAAGGCCATAAACCTCCTATAGATAGTAAATGTCATATTCAATATTTCAGACCTAATTCTGATCCAGCTTTTATCTGGTTTTCCACACTTAGTGCTTGCCAGTAAGCTATACTAGTCCTTAATTTCTCTCCACATAACTTTGGCCCTTTCAATACTACTTCATTTCATTTCAGTTGTGCTTGCATTCCTGCTGCTCTATTATTATTACAGTTTCTCTAATTTTCTAATCTCTTTTTGTCTTAATTCTGACTTTAGCTTTGTTTTTGTTCTTAGTTACTTAATATATCTTAGTTCTCACTTTTTCCTCTCTGGACTACTCCATTCTAACTCTATACTTTCTTTCACTCTTATTTTCTTTTCCATTTCTATTTTGACTATTGCCTTTTTCTGCCATTTTTTAGTTTTAGTCTGATATATCTTGATGCTAACATCTCTAATATCTTCATTTATCTTCAAGATGCATTGGCATCTGCCCTTGCTTCTAAGACAACTCCAGTCTTACCTTCTTTTTTCACTTAAACCTTTTACTACTCCAGAACTATAAGTACTATAACTTCTATAAGTAGTACCTTAGTGTTAAAACACAAATGGACTGAGCAAGCCTAGTTTGCTATACTGTTAGATTAATCCTGAGGGTGCTAAAGGGTCTTTTAGGCCAAGCATACTGCTAGACTGTAGAGGAAAACTAGAGGAAGGGTAAATTCTAAATGCAAGGTATCATTAGAATTCAGAATAATAGTAAAGAAGAGCTTTAGAGCAACTTCAGAGTTGGGCATACTGATGGCATGCACCCTGTGAGTAGAAATATAGCTCCAGATGCTTTCAAAGAAGTCTGAAGATTTCAAAAGGTCAAGAAAAGCTTTTCTTGGGTCAAATAAGACTTGGCTTTATCTTATGTGGTATGCCCTTGTGCAACTTAGTGTTATAATGCATATTTTCCCTTTTATTTCATTTTTTACCCTGTTGTATTTTCTTCTGACTCTTCACATATTCACATCACGTGACCCTGTCATCCCTCCACTGTGTCACCATGTCACACCCTTACTATTTCACATTTTACACCTTCATTACTTCACACTTCACTAGGTCTAGGCTAATCTAGCCTATGATCTCATACCACCTGTTTCCCTTATGTATTTCTAGACTTTCCCTCTATTTCTGCCATTGGATAGCTTACTGTACACCACTGTAGGGCAGGGTACTCTCTCTTGGTCTGTGCTCAAGATGCAATAGTATAAAAGGGGTCCAAGTCCAAGCTGGAGTCTTTAATCTTGTGTACTTGAATCTCTAAGGTTTTGACAAGTTCCTTGACTCAGTACCCTTCTTGCCTAGTTCTCCTAGCCTCTAATTCAAAGGCTAGGCTTCAGCAGAGCCCCTAGCAGCAGCAGGAGCACACACCAAGGATATAGATGTAGTTGATTAAAGTCTTGCAGTATAATACTTAGTGTCCTAATTTATGGGGAGGTTGAAGGAGCAAGAAAAGAGCAGTCTCATGGCTTAACATGAAAGACAGGCAAGACAAGAAGTGTCAAGCCTAGTTATAATAAGAACAATCCTTAGGATTTCCTTAAGAATTCCAGCAAGGCCTGGAGTTACTCTGGAGTAAACTGGAAGTTCAGAGGGTAAGCTGGGAAGCTTGGTCAGAGTAAGGATTAAGTTAAGATGGGGGGTGTTTTTGTCAATATTTGAACTATAGTACTACATATAGGAGTTTCAGTACTTATAGTTCCAGAGTAGCAAAAGGTCTAAGTAAGAAAGAAAGATAAAACTGGAGTTGTCTCAGAAGCAAGAGCAGATGCCAATGTATTTTGGAGACAAATGGAGATATTAGCAATAATAGCATCAAGGCATGTTAAACTGAAACTAAAGAATAATAAGAAGATGTAAGAGTTAAAACAGAAAAGAAAAAGGAACAAGAGTGGAAGAAAGTGCAGAGTTAAAACAGAATAGTTTGAAAAGGATGAAGTGAAAACTAAAATATACTAAGTGACTGGGAATAAAACAAGGCTAAACTTGGAATAGAGCAGAAAGGGAACAGAGGGTTGGAGAAAAATCAGGTACTAGTATAGCTTAATGGCAAGCACTGAGTATGAAAAATCAAGTAGAAGCTAAATCTGTTATTCTTGGCCTGGGTAGGGACTAACATAGATCTTATAACTAGGACTAGAAATGAGACTTGACTATAGTCAGCCTTTGGTGCTAAGAATGGTGCAAATATGGAATGGCACCATTGTCCCATAGTAAAGATTGGGAACAAAGCTAGGATGCTGGGACTAGCTAAGAATGAAAATGGTGCTTTCCAATGCTAGTTGCAAGTGGGACCCCCTTTAAAGGGTGAACTAAGGGTTCTGATGGATTTGAGAGAATAAGGCAGAAGAACAATGTTAAGCAGGGTGAAGTAAAGGTAGAAGTAGTATAAAGAACATGGAGGGGAAAGTACACTACTTATACTATGGAGAATAAGATTGAGACTCAGTTGAGTGAGTCAGGGTACATAACTAAGTAATCTGTGTGAAAATGAATGGAATGTGATGAAAGTGTAGTATAAGTAACATCTGTTGACATAGAGAAAGTTCTGGAACAGAAAAAGTCTGAAAGGTTTCAGAACATTACAAGGAAGTGTCAGAGACATGCAAAGTTTGAAGCTAGGAAGAAAAAAGAGAAAAATAACAGATAATTGTAACAGAATCAGAATTGGGTTCAAAATGCAGAATATAACACTTAATTCAAATATTAATGAAAATACCCCCATATTGACTTTATCCTTACACTGACTAAGCCTCTGTTAAATGCAGGTATACTCTAGATCTACTTTAGAACACTCTGGAATAGTAGTCTAATGGGGCTTGACTTTACCTTATGTGGTATGCCTTTGCACTAGTTCCAGTGCCCTGAATTTCAGAGGAGATTAGAGTATTGGAGTAAGTCATAGAGACTTGGGTTCAGAGGAATGAGGGTATATGGCCTGCTTATAAGGTTGAAAGAGAAGTTAGAGACAAAGGAAGAGAGTGCTAAGTTATGTTGATATTCAAACTAGAATACAAGATATAGAGCTACAGTACTTATACCTTGGAGAAGTGAATTATCTAACAAGGGAAAGAAAATAAGACAGAAGTTGTCTTAGAAGTGAAAGCTGGTATCAATGCAACCTGAATATAAATGGAAATGTCAGATATGACACTGACAATGTCATGTCAGGATAAAACTGAAAGATAAAACTAAAGAATAATAGAGAATAGACAAGGAGAGCAAGAAATAGGAAATGAGGCCAGATGAACTATGAAGTTGTATTGGATGGACATGAAAGTATGTATAAGAAATTTGTAAGTATCATTAGATAGACAGAGAATAAGGTAAACAGGAACTAGCCAACACATAGCTTAAGGGTAATTCCCAACTGGAGTTATATTAGAGATGTTGCAGATTGAACATAGTGATTTGAAATATAACAGCCTTCTAGCTTGCCCTCTAACCCTCTGGTTCTCTCTGGAGTACCTTCAAATCTTAATGGAATTCTTAAGGAAATTTAAGGGCTTAATCTCATTATAACTGGGCTTGACATTTCTTGTGAATTGGGGGAACTATTTGTAAATCTGGACTTGAAACATCTTGGTGGATGCTTCTAACTTGTGCTGAACTACTGGAGAGGCTTTTATGCTAGTGGCCCCAAACTAGGCTGAGAAAGAGAGAATACCAGATATTTGTATAAGATTAAAGTGCAGATGACAATAATAGAGCCAGAAATAACCTCTATCAATGAACTAGTGGACTAAAAGTGAACTAGTAAAAAGGTTAAGAGAGCAAGACTGGAAAAACCCAGCTTGCACTCCCTGCCTTATATTTTGCCAGTGCCAGTGCATGGACCAAGTACAGGGAGGCTGCCCTAAACTACTGCTATTTATGGCCACCAATGGTAGTAAGTACTTAATCATTAATAGTAAGGAGAAAGAGCATGGATTGAAAGTAAGGAGTAAGGCAGTAGCCTCATGGATCAAGGGAATGGAAGAAAAAAGAAGCCATATTATAACAATGTGGGAGAATGGAAAGAAAGCAAACAGGAAAGATGGAGATAAATAAGACATGGCTGCTGCATGGCTGAGAAGATCCTATAAATCTCTGCCATAGATTAGATCCTAATCTAGATTTTTAGATCAGATGTTATTAGAGACTGTACCTGGATCTTATCTGAGATCTGCCATATCACATGACCAACAACCTGTGCAGGAAAATACTCTGAATATTAGGATTTAGTCTTAGCCTAGAGTTTCCTTGAATAGAAAGCTCATTTGCATGATCATGTGCTTTCAAGTCACATGACTGCAACAAGATCACATCACATGCTAGAGACTGTTGTATTCACTAGATGCATAATACCTTGTCTTGCCTGTCTTTTGCATTGAGCCACAAAATCACACTCTTTTTCTTCTCTGATTTCTTTGTAAATTGGAACACTAAGCTATGCAAGGGCACATCACATAAGGTGATGCCAAGTTCCATTTGACCAAGGAAAGCTCTCTTTAATCTTTTAGAAATCTCTGAACTTTTCAAAAGTCACTGGAGCTTTATTTTTATTCATAGGTTAAGTCACATTAGTGTGCCTAGCCCTGGAGTTTGCCTTTGGAGTTTTTCTTCTCTGTTACCCTGAGTTTTAATAGCATCTCACATCTAGAGCTTATTCCCTCTAGCATCTCTCTATGATTTAGTAGTATACTTGATTTAAAAGTTCTTTTAACACCTTAGAATTAGATTTGACAGTTAAAGCAACCTTGAAGTTGTTTTGACAGTTCTAGACCCTATTTTGACAGTATATTCAAACACTTACTTGCACTTCTCATATTATTATGCCTTACTTCAGGATTGACTTAGGCTGTCTCTTGACCCTTGACTCTAATTCACCTGCATGGTTTTTGCTTGCTAGATTGACTCTTTAGAATATCCAGAACATCTGGATGTCTCTAGAATCTCAACCAATTCCTTGCATTACTATTAGGTTATGATCACTTATGACCCCATTATGACCTTGTACTCTTGAGCATCTTTGACCCTTAAGTTGGCTTTCTTTATTGTGCATGATCCAACTTTCTAAGCTTCTTCAAATCATTCAAACTTTTTCTTACTCCAGTTGCTAGTTCCAGATGCTCAATAAGCATGTACTTTAAAGCCAACATTTTCCAACTATGGATCCTCTGATCCCTGTACTCTCTCCATACACTACTCTGAACTTTTCAGAGCTTTTCTAACTCTTTCACATCCAGTAGTGTTACTTATTCTTTCTTGATACTTATATGCAGTTTCCAGGTTATGATATTATCCATAAATTCCCCTTTCTCTGTTCTCTAGTTTCCTTCCAGTAGTTAACCCTAGTACTTCAACATTTGTATCTTGTAATCTCTGACAGAAACTATTTCAAGTTACTCTGGCCTATTCTAAACCACCTCCTTCCACTTAGATACTGCCTGTTATACATACTGATGTTGATGTGCCACAAGCTCAATAAGAGAAGAAAAAGGGATTCAAAGGGAGCTGCAAGTTAACACAAGTAAGATATGAGTGCTTAAAGCTAAGGGCTTTGAAATGCTATGCTACAGTTTATATAAGGTATAGTAGTGCACATGAACCAAGTCCCTAATGAGAAGATTTGCATACATGTGGCATGGGGATCAAAAAGAAGAGAAGGATTGGTGGGAACCATCAAGGGTCCAGCTTCTGAGGAATGAAAAAGAAGAGATGGAAATAAAAAGAAGTATTAGAATGGAAATAAATCATGCAGGGTCTTAAGGCATGAGACTAACCCTATGCTCTGAGTTAGGTAACTTGTCACATGCCCTAAGATTAGATAAAAGATTAGATAATTATGTGAAAAAGATAAGATATAGTTACATGATGAAGAAAAGAAAAAAGTGCATTATAACACTACTCTCTTTTCAGCTCTTAGCTTCCAGATAAGAGAAATGGAGGGGAATTTTAGAAGTGAAATTGTAATAGGGGTGAAATAGTCAGTGAAAGTCAGGGACTTCAATAAAAAAAAGGCAATAAGGTGCAGAGGAATTCAGCTTGTGGAAATTATAAACAAGGTCTGGTGCATTAGTGACATTAGCAGCTATTTGCCAAGTGCAATCTTTTGCAGAATAACTCTTCCAATGAATCAAATACTCTAATTTGCCTTTATGTAGATGAAAGTCCATGATTTATTTAACTTTATACTTGCTATGCCCTTTCTTCATAATCATAACAGGATCCAGCATGATAACATCTTGGTCAGGTAATGGAGTGAGAACTGGTTTGATTCTACTAATATTTACCACAGGATGAATCTTCATTTCTGTGGGAAGCTGTAGCCTGACCACATTAGGAAGAATTTCAAGGACCTTAAAAGGTCCTAGCCATCATTGAGTCAACTTTTTGAAAGGATAGGGAAGGGTAAGATTGCAAGCAGAAAGCATCACCATATCACCCAGTTTATAGGAGGCATAGAACGGCTTTGTGTTATGCTGAAGCATGGTGTTGCATGTATTTTCCAAAAAGGATTATATATTTATGCAGAAAATGGGGAAGAGACAAAAGGTCCTTCAAATTTCATTTGAGAAGAGAATCATTTGATGATGGAAAAAGGGCTGGTTTTTATAACCAAGAAAAATGAATTGTTGTGATGAAACTCTGCCATTTTAATCCAATTGACCCAATCTGTTTGCTTTTTTGTGACAAAGGTGCAAAGATACTTTTCCAACTCTTGGTTTATGCATTCTGTTTGGCCATCTGTTTGAGGATAATAGGTGGTGAAAGTCTTTGGTGAGATTTTAAGGACTTTATGGAGTTCAGTGGTAAAGGAAGAAATGAATTGGGGGCCTCTGTCCAATACCAGAGAGTGAAGAAGGCCATGACATGACCACACATGGTCTTTGAAAAGTTTTGCAAGAGAAAGAGATAATAGAGAAGAGAAACATGGAATAAAAACAACTTCTTTGAAAAATCTGTTTACCATGACTAGAATGGCATATTTTTCTTCTACCAATGGTAATCCTATTACCAAATCCACTGACAAATCTTCCCATGGTTTTGATGCTGCAGGAAGAGAAAGAATAGAGGTGGCCTGTTCATGCCCTATGACCATGGCACAGATGGGACACCACTGAATAAAAGTAGCTATATCATCTTTCAAAGATGGCCAATAATAATATCAGGTGAGAAGTTGGAAAGTTTGCTGTTGACCAGCATGATCTCCCAGAGGTAAAGAATAGGTTAAATGAAGAAGTTTAGAATGTAAAAGTAAAGGAACAAAAACTTGATTTCATGAATTTTTAAAAACTTGGTGATCCTTGTCATAACACCAAGCTGGGGGTAGGGACAAAGAATAAGAAAAAGAAACTAAATCAGAGAAGAGAGGGGAAGAAGTGTCAATAGAGCAGATAAAGAGGGAATCAGGGAGAAGAGTAACATCCTTGTTGAGATTTGCCAGGATGTTATGATCTGGGCAATGGAATAAAGTGTCAGCCCAACCATTAGAAGTGCCAGGCTTGTGAACAAAAATATAGTTGAACTCAGCCAGAAAAGCCTGCCAATGGGCTTGTTGGAGGAAAAGATCCTGAGGCTTTTGCCAATACTCCAAATTCTTGTAATCAGTTCAAATCTCTAAAGAAGGTTGGCCAATTAGATAATGGTGCCAGTTTTTAAGAGCATAAATTACTGCAAATAGTTTCTTGTTATAAATGGGATAATTGAGTTCCACAGAATTGAATGACTTGGACATATATGTATATGCCACTGGGTGCCAGGAACCATCAGTGAGTTGAAAGGAGAGAATAGCACCCATGGCAACATTAGATATATCCATTAGATATATCTGTCTCAATGCATAGAGGTCATGAGAAGTTGGGATAAACCAAAAGGGGGTTGAAGGAGAGGAGAGATTTGAGTTGGGAGAAGGCATCTTCACATTCTGATGACCATACAAAGGGAATAGTTTTGCAGGTTAGAGCATAAAGGGGTCATGCAATATATGCAAAGTTGGGCATGAATCACTGATAATAATTGGCTAAATCTAGAAACAATTGGATTTGTTTGACCATTTGTGGTTGAGGCCAATCTGTAATGGCTTTAGTCTTATTTAGTTGCATTTTTACCCCCTTTTTAGACACAATCATGCCCAGGTAATTAACTTCTCTTTGGGCAAAATGACATTTAGACAGCTTGAAGAAAAGATTGTGATCTTGGAGCTAATGTAGAACTTCTTGGACCACCAGATAGTAATCCTCCTTAGATTTATTCTTGGTAAAGATAATAATGTCATTGATGAAGACTAGAAATTCTGCCCATAAGTTAGCAAAGATGTCATTTACCATGGCTTGGAATGTTCCTGGTGAATTGCACATGCCAAAGTACAATACAAGTGGTTTATATGTGCCAAATGGAGTGGTAAAGGTGCCTTTTCATTTATTATCTTCTTTAATGTGAATATTATTGTATTCTCACCTTAGATTTAAAGTGGTGAAAAAATTAGCTCCCTTTAATTGATTAATCAATGTAGAGATAAGTGGTAATGGGTAGCTGTTCTTGATTATGGCATCATTAAGATACTGATAGTTGATTACCATTTGTTTTCCTTCATCCTTTTTCCCAATAAAAAACACAGGAGAGGTTTGAGGTGATTTAGATGGTCAGATATATCTCTTGGCTGATTCTTTGGCAATAAATTCTCAAACTTCTTTTAGCTTGGCATTGGCTAGTGGAATAATATGTCCTTTCTTTGGAATGAAGTCTTTTTTTAAGTCTATTGTGTGATTCCAGGGGTTTCTAGTTAACATGCACTCAGATTGTTTCTGTGAAAAGACCATGAGAAAAGGCCATACTTCCTGAGGAAGTTCCTTGTGTAATTCTTGGTTTTCCACTGTATTGACATTTAGTAT
The DNA here is from genome assembly GCA_038088935.1 of Pulveroboletus aff. viridisquamosus. NCBI lineage: Eukaryota > Fungi > Basidiomycota > Agaricomycetes > Boletales > Boletaceae > Pulveroboletus > Pulveroboletus aff. viridisquamosus. Next base: position 45,196 of record JBBPJW010000207.1, read on the forward strand.
ATGGCACTGTGTAATATATTGTGGAAATGTTATGGTCTTGTTTACCCAATTAATGTCTAAATTGTGTTGCTTAAATCAATTATATTCTATGAGCAAGTTAATGAATCCTAGATAAGATACCATTGCCTGAATTTGTTCTTGATGCCAGTTGCCTTGTTTGTCTTTCACTGAAATATAAAGCACCACATATTGCATAATGTGTCCAATTGTTTCCTGAGTGCCATCAGTGTTATATACTGTGAGATAACTTCCAATGGGCATTTTGTATAACCCATGTTGCCAGACAAACTTTTGATTTATAAAAGTTAATAATGTGCCAGAGTCTATAATTGCATCAGTAAGACCACAGGTATAAGCTCTTAGACCATCTGTTTTTCTTGTTTCTCCTAATATTTTAATGCCAACCTTTAATTCATCTTTTTTTTTTTGATTGAAAATCTGATCTAGGGTTTTTCTTTCTAAATCAAAGTCTGAATATAAGTAAATGTCAGTATTCCTTGAGGATGGAATTAAGCACCCATGAGCTAGGGCCATGCTCTCAAGAGATGCCTTCCTGGCATAAAAACAATCAACATTGGCCCAAATTCAATTTGGTACAAACTTTGAAAAAGAAGAATATTTATCTAAAAGTACAGCATCTAGTATTTTGTACTCCCTTTCACTTTTCCCTGCTTCCTTTTATTTTCAAAAATGTCTTGGAAGTAAGCTCTTGCTTCTTCCATAGAACTCCAAGAAGCTGCCAGAATTTTCTGAAAACAGGCAGCATCTGCTATATTGTATACCAGACCTATGGCCTCTGGTTCAGCTATATACCAACCATT